>JAGFPH010003562.1:109595-124440 GCA_018207615.1 Philaenus spumarius | reverse complement strand
TTTTTGTAGAGTTTTTGCGTGCCATTTAATCCAAAAATCAAAATTCCAACTTTTTGGATTTTAAGATTATGGGGGGGGACTCCCCCTTGCCCTTCATAGTGACGTCTCTGAGTACCAGGTTCAAATTCATGTGAGGAAATTTACTGCTAGGGCAAATACTTAAATAGTGTAAGCAAAGAGTTGAAATATCCAGCACATTCTATCATATGTATCATAAGAATAAACATTTGCTTGTGGTTTTTATTCATTGGATAGCAAGCATATATTTTGTTTCTATTTATCAGGGCCAAGGAAAAAGTAGAACTAAATTTAAGGCTCGGCTCTCTTCATTCAAAACGGCGAAGTTAGGTACCAATTTCAATGTTTAATAACCAAAACATACCTTCACTATTAAGCATATTTTTGTGTTGTTTTTGTCAGAAAACGAAAGCTGTATTTTTTTAATTAAATTAAAATAGATTGTGGGTGTTGATTGCTAAGGCTTTTTGCAATATCTCTTTTTGCAACTGAGTAAAAAATTAATAAAGTTTACTGTTTTTTACTATTTGTATCATACGTTTATTAAAACAATAAAACGGTTTTTGAAAATGTATTCAGCAATCAACATCCGCATATGACAGTACTTCAAAATGAAACCAAATTTTTAAATTTATTCCTCGAATTAACGGAAAAAAATGACTTATTCTGTAGCATTGCTCTTATGGGAATCAGATTCAATATGGCGGACATGGTAGCGCCCCCTTAATCTATAAATAAAATTAATGTGGTACATACTGAACATGTAGATTTAAACATTTCACCTAGGCCTAGTTAAATAAAATTTTAGATATTTATTAACTTAAATATTACTTAGTAACTAAACGATGCCTTATTTAGCCTGTCTTATGACTTCTCGTCAAACTTTCTAGGTTGACATGTTTCGGAGGTCCTCCATCATCATCCGAAGAAATATCAAATTTGACACGATGTAATTGACCAAATATAGTAACGTTTAAGTTAGTTATCAACATTGCAAACAGCCAAATTAATAAATATTGTGTTAATTAATATACAGTATCTGTATTGATGTAGGCTACATAACATTGTTGAATCTAATTTCAATGTGTTTTTGTCTGTTACAGTATAGTTCCATAGACACAAGTCCTCTAAGTGTATACGTCATGCATCCGTTTTGGAATAGAGTAGTCCTGGTAAGTAGCTTTGAATTGAAAATATCATTTTGTGCTGGATTTGTTTGCATTTCTTAGGCTATGTAATGTTGATGTACACTCACAAGTTGTAGACAATCGAGTGTAAAGTGGTAATGTTTGTAGCTGAAAATAGTGAGGGGTGCTGTACCAGAAAATGTTAAGCCTTTGTTTTAATATTTTGTAAAAGGAAATAAACACGAGTGAAAAAATACTTCTTTTATTTTTTACAAAATTTTCTAAGAAGTAGGAGTCGACTTAAAATTTACGAAATCGATTCGGAAGCAATATTTTAGGTCAAGCACTTTGAAATAAACATTTTTTGTCTCTTGAAATTTTTTAAAAAAACTTTTCCTTTTTGAGATATTAGCAACTTTATGTCGATTTATTTCAACAAGTTTAGGGCCGCCATTTTGTTTTGGGCGGTCCGATTTTTATATTCCTTATGTCATTTTCCTAGTCTTAAGTAGACCTTTAAAATGAGGTTTTAGATGACCATACTTCCCATTTTAAAATTTTGAGTTGCCCCCAAAATCCCCCATTTTTAGGGGACACTCAAAATTTCCGATTGCTTCAAAAGATACTTTGGGCTAAGTTAGTATCGGTCCCCAAAGGATATTTGTTTGTTTTAACAAACACAAAAGTTAAAGGGGGGAGGGGAGTTGGACTTTTAAGACACCTGGTACAGTGCCTAGGCCTATATGCGAGCCACTATAGGTCTTTTCTGACAAAAAGAAATTATAAAACATTTGGTAGCCTATTTTCAAAATTATTGTTATTGAGTAATACGAACAAGGAGGCATAGTTGTAATATAAATTTTAAATAAGAAGTTTCACTGATACAACAAAATTTGACCCCTGAACCTCACAACTAATATGTTTATCAACTCAAACGCATTTCGACAAAGTCGCCATCTTCAATGACGCACGAGCTACAATAGTCAAACCATAACTAATATAATTAGAACACAACTCCAGTTAACCGAACTAAAAAGGTGTTTTGAAGCCGTTTCGGATAAAGAATATTCTGTTGCAGTAAACATCTAATATTAGAGTATTTTGTGTTGTAATTACAGTGAGTATTTTTCAACGGTTTTGAAGGTCAAACAGATTTAAAAATCTCTTTATACGCTACACTTATGTTCTTTATTAAAGTTACAGTTTTAGGATAAAAATACATCAATATATAGTTGGTTGCGTATGAATTTCTTATTGAAAAACTCAGTAATTTTGGTTTGTTTCTTGTGTGCCTCCAAACATTTTTGAGCAGCGGTGTTCCGCCATCTTTTCATTCGACGAAACAGTGAGTCAGCCGGCGTTGACCTGTTTGGAAATAGAAAAGATATCGACTTCAAATTTGGTGTACCTATTTGTTATGCGACCTCTTACCTTTGTACAAAAAACCATAATGTTCTTTTGTATACTTTAAAAATGGCGGCTGTTTAAACTTTGAAATGTAAAATATCTCTAAATCCTCTAACTTTACAAACGAAATTTAGGAAACAAAAAAGTGAATTATTTAATAAGCAAATCGGGTTTTTTGTATTTTCCTGTAGCCGAAAGGATAACCGAGTTTCGGTACAAACTAAGAACCTAATTTCTTTGTATTGTCTATAACAATACAGAAACAACAATTAATAGAAATTATTTTTTTAGTTTTTATCTGATAACTGGATTATCTTGAATTAGGGGGGGGGGGGGGGGGACGTTTTATTAAAAAGTCAACTTTTTTTGTGTTCTACAATTTTTGGAAAGTTAGCGGTTTTAGAAATATTTGACATTAAAAGTTTTAAATGGCCGCCACTTTTAACCCTTTTAGTGCCAAAGCCCTTATATATGGACGGCGAAAATAGTGTTGAAAAATGCCAACGTCCATATATAAGGACGGTATCGGTACCGTTGAAAAATGCCAACGTCCGTATATAAAGACGTCTCGGAAAAAAATTACTACACTTTCATTTTCTGTCAAATTTAAAATAATATTACACCAAAATTTTCTTAAAGAAACATAGATTACAGAAAAATATAGTTTTATACAGTATTCAATAATACTATTTGGCTGTAGCAAAGATAAAGGAGGCTGTGACATTTGCGCGTCAGCTGGTTAGTAGGGACTATATTCCGTGCACAGATATTTAAAAAATTGTGTTTCCGCGTGTACTTTTAGTAGAAAATCCCGAAATTGAATGTTTTCGTAAACATTTAGTTACGGTACTTTTTCTTGTATTATCAATTGTTATGAGCAAATAATTTTTTTCAAGTGTGATTTGTCATGACGAATTAAAAACATTTTTTGGAAAATATTGGTAAGTAGTATTATATTTATATTTTTAAGTACTGTATTTTACAATTAACTAAAAGGCAAAATTGCATGAAATATAATTGTAGGAAATTTAATTGTAAGTAATATTTTTTTTTAAATATCTAATTATGTGAAAAATTAGGATCTGTATACACCTTTTTGTAATACGGTCTGGCATTTTTCAGCAGTACCAATGCAGAAATCGCTGTCATTTTTCAGACATTTGTTGAATTTTGGTTCTGGCACTAAAAGGGTTAAAGTATGTAAAGAACGTTCTGTTTTTTTTACTTTTTTTATACATCAATTGAGATCAATATCTTTTATATTTCCAAAGATATTAAGTGTTTGTTAAAAACCAAAATGGTAGATAATTAAAAAAAATTAAGCATTTCCGGACCTATGTTTATTAGAACTTTTTTCTTCTTATTTTCACCTACAGAATAGCCTGGAAAAGTTTGGAACAATATTTTCTAGACATCCTGTATATTACAAGTTTTATAAATTAAATTAGATGACATAATATGCATGTTACAAACTTTATGGATTGTGAATGGGATGGATGAAGTTTTCATTTTTTTTTTTAAATTTCGTACCGTTTCAACAGTGAAGTTATATTCTCAGTTGTTACATTTGCAATACTAAACTGGTTTGCAGACAAATTAATATTCCCCACAATAAAATTAATTTTGACATATTTAATTGCTATTTGAACAGGTTAATTAGTGTTGTTGGATTCACAATAGCAGTTGCACAATCTATAATCTGACTCACTTAAGTTGAGCAGTCGGAAAAATCAACTGACTCACTTAACCAGGAAGTGAATTAAAAATTCCGAGTGGGACTAAAGACTAGGCCTATCAGATTTTTTATGACAGACTTGCAATGCTGTGGCAGACATAAAATAATAAGTAACTATGCTATTGAATTTGTAAGTTTACTCTGCGAGTAGTTGTGCTATAAAATAATGTTTACTTACAATCACCAATCAATTAATGAAGCTTTAAAAAGTAATTATTGAAGGGACTTAAACAGGGAGTCTCACAACCATTCTGCCAAACTTTAGCTTGTTATTCAGTAGGATAAACTAGCAAACGATACAATATAACATAATATAATGTCCTATCTTGTTAGCGAATTTCCATAGGAAAGATGAGCTATTGAAGTGACTCTTATGGTGAGACCTAAGGTCGGGAATAGTAAATGAGCACCGATCATGGTCCCTAGAACATGATTTGGGATGTCATTACAAATTTGATTTATTTATGCATATACAGGGTGTACAAAAAGTCCCGCACTGGTTTAATATTTTCTGAACGATTACAGATAAAGCAATAAGATTTGTTACGTCATCACTACACCTAAAAATCAACTTTTTGAAGGAACTGTCGGTTTTCTGTCATATCATGAGGACATACCGCAAGGAGTCAGAAGGAAATCTTAAACAGGAGCTTAGGTCAATATGTACATCATTTTAAAGGGTTTGTCTAGTAGAGTTTAATACCGCCAACCTCACTCAAAAAGGTTGATCCAGTACAAAATGGCAGATGTTCAAAGGTTTTATTGAAAGAAGATGTTTACTTACCTTTCAGAGTAAATGCTCGCATTGTTCACCTCCGGTTATTTGACAGTTGGAAAGACGCACATAAAAACTATTAGTAAAATTTTGCAGGTCAATTTGAGCAATCGTCAACCATGCTTGATGAATTCTTTCTCTCGGTTCATTTAAATTTTGAGGCTTTGTTTTGTAGACGTTGTCCTTAAGGTAGACAAAATAGTCTAATGGAGACAGATCTGGTGAACGCGCTGGCCATTCTACATTCTACAGCCTTCCGATCCACTGTTGCCGAAAAACATTGTTTAATAGCCTCTTACGTCTCTGCCGTATTGTGGCGGCGCTCCGTCCTGTTGAAACCAGATATTCTGAAAATTTTCTCCAAACATGTTTCGAAATGCTGGTATAGTTTCATTTTCTAGGTATGATATTGCGTTTCACTTTCCTTCAATAAAGAAAGGACCTACCAACTGGGTACCTATCGCACCAAGCCAGACATTTACCTTCTGTGGATAATGCGTGTGTGCCTCACGCATCCAGTGAGGATTTTCGCTACTCCAGTAACGGCAATTGTGCCTGTTTACGCTTCCATTCAGCATATATGAATACTCGTCTGAACACACAATATTGTTTACATCTATTTCTGTGCGATCTATTTTGTCCATCGTAGTTTCGTAAAATTCTATACGTCGATCGAAGTCATCTCCGTTGAGTTCGTGCACCAAATTAACTTTACAAGGCTTAAAGTTAGACCCTTTCAGAATACTTTTAACAGACAGAGATGTCATGAGTTTGTGCTGCCGAGTGTACTAAAGATTTTTCTTAATTCGGCGCAGTAGCTGGCCTTCCTGACCTATGACGATCGGAAACACTTCCTGTTTCCATAAAGCGTTGAAAAGTTCTCCCTACAGTTGTTCCAAAAATTGGCTGCCTCTCGGAAAAGTAGTCATTAAATAAATGACACGCTTCCTCGTGTGATCGTCTGTTGTTTTCCCAACCTACCATCATAAGAAGTGTTATACGTTCACGTTCATCAAGCTTGAATAGTTGAATAGTTACAAGCAATACGACAAACTCTTTTGTACTACACACACTGACAGAAAAGTTGGACAGCACTACTAAAACAAGAAAAATTGAATACTCTGAATATAGACTGGCTAATAGGAAAGTCCAAAAGGTGACAAAAAGATAAGATCTTTCTATTGTTACTGATATCAGGTTTTCCCCGTTATCAATAAATTAGGATTAAATTTGCAACCCTTGATGGTAAACTAACTTCATAATTCACTTTTGAATTCACAGACATAATGCAGTATTTACCTGCAGTTTTGCTTTGATGGGGTTGTGGCTACTAATAAAATGTGTCTTTAACCAAGTAAAACCTTTAAACAGCCGCCATTTTGTACTGGATCAACCTTTTTGAGTGCGGTTTGCGGCATTAAACTCTGCTAGATAAGCCCTTTAAAATGATGTACATAACGACCTATGCTCCTACTTAAGATTTCCTTCTGACTCCTTGCGGGACGTCCCCATGATATGACAGAAAACTGATAGTTCCTTCAAAAAGTAGATTTTTAGGTGTAGTGATGATGTACCAAATCTTATTGCTTTATCTGTAATCGTTCAGAAAATATTAAACCAGTGCGGGACTTTTTGTACACCCCGTATGTGTTCACACTAAGGGGTCGCATTTTAAGTCTGATGTTGTCCAAATTTGGTACCCACGATGGTTGTCTAAGTGGCTTGAACGAGTTCGCTAGCCAAAAATACCAACAACCGGAAGTAAGAATTTTTTAGAGTTTTGTACTAGGATGAAACTTTATTTGGGTTTTTTCTAAAACGATTAATGTAGGATAATGTTCTGCACATTTTGTTTCTGCACATTTTGTTTTTTTTTGTGCGACCTTATGGCTCCCTTGGTTCTCCCAAAATCGGTCAGAAAGTAAAATACCATAAAAGTACCCGGTTCAAATCCACATGGGGGATTTAACCGTGAGGCTGACGGCCGAGTTTGTAAGCTGCGAGCGACGTGAAGAGTCCATAACCCAAGGCCGCAAGGTCGAGAGGCAAACTTGCAAAGCGAGTGTAACGAAGGTGCGCGTGAGTCGAAGCTGGAGGCTTGGGTGCAAAACAATTCTACTAATATATTTGTACTTATTGGCAGCTATTCAGCGCCTTCATGAGTAGATCAATTTCCCAAATACTCGGTTGAAATCCTCTAAAACATATAAACTTAATTTTGGAAATTCGCTCAACTTACGTCAACGGTTCAGCTGCGTGGTCGAATTATTTAGTTGAAGTTTTGTATCTTTATGTGTGATTTTTACTCACTTTTAAATTTGAAATTTTTTACTGTTTAATAAACGGTTTGATTGATATTCATCTAATTTGTTTAAAGATGTAACAAGTAATGCTTGTAAATTAAGTGAAGTATAGCAAAGCTTGTGATATTTATTTATTTTATAAAAAATTGTATCTAATTTTACATTTAAATGATAAACTTTTGTTTATTTAATCACGGAAAATGGCTTTTGACAGAATTATCCCATTTTCACAGTTATTCTTGACTCAAAAAAAAAAAGTAATACACCGTTGGATTCATTTTTAAACTGTCTATAATTTATTTTGAACTTTGTTTTGGTGGAATCTTTAGTTCTTTAGATATTTACTTTGAAAACTTTGATGCAGCACCGCCATCTTGGAACTGTGACGTTTTTAGACTTCAGCGCCACCTATATTTTTTTTTCTTCTTAATCTTTACGTCTCCGACTTTACAACCTTTCTATCTTTTACCCTTACCGACCTTTCCAAGTAGTTACTCCTTTCTCCACTGGGTACCGACTCTGTACGGTATCGGTACCTTCTTCTAAGCATGCGTGCCGGCCTGGTAGAGGTCGTTGTTATGCGACAGCTAATCTGAGAGTCAACAGCTGACGTATATTTAGTCCGTTAATTTCGCTAAGTCATAGAATATTCGAGAAGAACGTCGGCCATTAGTTCTGCTACAGGAAGGTCCACCTTGTAATGTCTGTATAATATAGTTAACAATGTCGTGGCTTTTCCTTTTATTTAGTCGCGAGTTATACGCAAGGCAAATTGATATGTCTTTGTTATAAGCCTTTGCTTCTGGATGCCAGTTTTACACTGGTTCAAGTTCTGTACTCAATTTCAACCATTATGCTATACATCCAACTACAGCTTGTAACTTGCTGAATAAGCCAACATCCTACATCCAGCATTTATAGATACTTTTCGGCGACAGTGCTTTACCATAAACAATTATGAACTGAAATATTTTGTAACTACCAAAAATCTGCAGTGGACTTTTTTTTTTTAAATGAATTTTGAATAGGCTGTATTTGTAATTGTATTTTTGTGTAAATGAATAGTATATAGGACATGTTTTTGTATTTAATAATTTTTGGGAGGTGCAGCTATAGCATATTTCGGACCTTAGCCCTAAGGGCTGTACATATTAGAAAATTATATACCTTTTTTTATAGAGAGACGTCTCATAATTAATTTTTTTATTATTTAATTATTTATACTTAGCTTTAGAGTTGGCCAACGACATAAATATTTATTCTTAAACAAATCCATGGTATTTCATGTTATTTTTTTTGTAATCTTGTCTAACCTTTTTGTATAATTTCTGTAATCATTATTAAAAGGGAGGGTTTTTAATTTTTATTTTTGGGAAGGGTTATTAAAAATTCAATTTAATTAAATATATATGTGTTCTTTTAATCTAAAGTTTTTCTTGTACTAAGGGCGTATAAATAATTTCTTTTTTTATTTAAGGGCATATAAACTTTTTTACTTAACTTTGGTTAATAAACCTGAAATTGAATCTAGTTCTATGGTTTATTGAGTTAACCTCTAGGTATCTAGTGAATTGTGAGTAATCAGCTGAAACATTCCTACGTTTGGTGATATTTAAATTTTTAAAGGTAAGTTTTGAACAGTACCAATCTATGTGGCCCAGTATTGCTTCCGTTCCCTTAATTATCTTTTAGTAAGATTGGTACAGAACGGACGTTTGAAGCGAAATTAAATCTTGTAAATTTGTGTAAACCATTGTGATTTGAACATTGTATATTATCAGTATCCAAGTCGCAAATTAAAGTAAAAACTATATATTTACCTTTGTATATCCGCCGTGTGACTTCGTATTTATATTCTGGCTACGCGTTTCGGAATCTGTGTTCCATCATCGGGTTTCTCTGAAGGTCAGGTAGTCATGAATTACATTAAAAACAACTTCACAAACACAAACACGCATAATAGTCATCGGTCAACCTTCTAACGGTGCGCACCGATCCCTCGCAGCAACATATTTTTGTTGAATATTATGTGCGAAGAGAAGCCCGATGATGGAACATAGATTCCGAAACGCATAGCCAGAATATAAATACGAAGTCACACGACGGATATACAAAGGTAAATATATAATTTTTACATTGTGATTACTTTCATGATGAGTTTCATGAATTTATCTTAAACGTTTGTGAGATAATTTTTTTCAAAAACACAGACAACTTTTAAACTGAGGAAGATAGGAAGACACGTGTTATATCGTATTATTTGCTAGTTTTGACCTGCTGAAAAACGGTAAAGTTTTGGTCGAATGGTCGCGAGACGTCTTTATAAATCAACATTGTTTCTGTTGTAATTCTTAGGTCAGTATATTTATAAAATGTTTGATAATTCTGTTTACAGTTTTGCCCGAAACGGATAGCACCGAATGTTTTAACATTTGTCGGGTTCTTGTTTACTGTTGGTGCCTGTCTGCTGCTCTCTATATACGACTATGATTTCTACGCATCGAGTTCAGACCATCAGGAACACCCTGCGATACCAAGATGGGTGTTTTTAGTAGCTTCAGTTAGCGTATTTATAGCTTATACATTAGGTAAGTTATATTGTTTTTAGTGCAATTTTTTTACATACAGGGTGATTCACGAAGTTATCCCCACACTTATATAGCTCATTCTACTAGTAAAAATAATGAAAAAAGTTCATATAAACATAGGTCCGAAAACGCTTCGTTTTCCAGATATCCGCCATTTTGTTTTTTGTACAAAAATAATTCATATCTAGAGAACGGTTTGACTGATTGAGTTCAAACTTGGCATGAAGTTTAACCTGACAATGATATACCTCAAGAAAAATAAACGATTAAATCCAATCATGCGTTTCAAAATGGCGCCTGTTTGAAAATTTCAAACCTAAATTACTCCAAAACCGTACATTTTAACAAAAAATGTCAAGACACCTTTTTTGTAGCCCTTTTGATTCCCTATCGGATGGTGTAACTGTCAAAACAATCGGATGAAGGATAATAGCTAAGTTAAAAGGTAATGACAACAAATGTCCAAACAATATTGTAGTATTTACTGTGTTGGTATAGGATGCCGGGTTGAACAAACCAATTAGTACACATAACTTAACTGTCATCCTTCATCCGATTGTTTTTACAGTTACACCATCCGATAGGGAATCAAAAGGGCTACAAAAAAGGTGTCTTGTCATTTTTCGTTAAAATGTACAGTTTTGAAGTAATTTAGGTTTGAAATTTTCAAACAGGCGCCATTTTGAAACGCATGATTGGATTTAATCGTTTATTTTTCGTGAGATATATCATTATCAGGTTAAACTTCATGCAAAGTTTGAACTCAATCAGTCAAACCGTTCTCTAGATATGAATTATTTTGTACAAAAAACAAAATGGCGGATATCTGGAAAACAAAGCGTTTTCGGCCCTATGTTTATATGAACTTTTTTCATTATTTTTACTAGTAGAATGAGCTGTATAAGTGTGGGGACAACTTCGTGAATCAACCTGTATAATTTTCAATTTTGCTCAGTTGACGTTTAATATCAACTGTGTGCGGTGTTTTTCAGTCAGCAGAAAAATAACTATGACGGACTGATTTTATATGCTTTGTACTATGGACAAAAGGTACTTTTTAGAAATCCAGGATGTTAATGAAAAAGCAACACACGTTGTTTGTACTAAAGTTCAAGAAATCCATTGAGTTTAAACACAAGTTTTGCCAAGTCGAAGGAAAAACTTCTTAAAAGCCACTTTAACTACCATCTATACGTTAGTAATCGGTTACATAATCAATAAATTAAACTAGGAAATCGACTCTTTTATGTTTGAATGCGAAACCAAAACACGAAACCTACACACGAAACCATTTTGCAAAACCAATATGCGAAAAACAATATCTAACCAGTAACAAAAACAATATGTATAAAATTCCTGCGGCTGCAAAGCCGCCGAGAGGGAGCATATTGCCCCAGGCCCACAAAGTTAGGGGGACCCCTGGATTTAAAAATTGAAAACAATGAATATTTTGATTTAACAAGTCAATTTACTTTTTTTCAATAGGTAATGCATTAGTTTAATAATATTTGTACGAAACCCACAATAACTTGATACAGTGGAACCTCAATAAATCGAAACTCAATATTCGAAATCCTTGATAAATCGAATTTATTTTATTCCCCTTGAACTTCCCTATCTTTTGCAATGTTAATTTTACCTCTACAAATCGAATGGTTCACGAGAAACACCTTGATCAATCGAAGTTTTACGGTATTTTTCGTCGTTAAAGTACCTCTATAAATCGAAGTTTTAGTTCAAAAACCTCTATAAATCGAAATCGTGCAACCGCAGCCCCTACAAGTTGAAGTAGGGGCAAGAAACCCTCTACTAATTAATCGAAGTTGTATGAAATTTGTTATGATTCAAAACATCGATACTGTATTTTACCGCATCGTATTTCGACTGGAAATACCAATCCTTTATTCTGTCCAACTTCCGCTCCTGTTGCGATCCGTCTCGGTCTTGGGCCAGCGGTAAGAGTAGGTTCAATAAAGAAGCAGTTTGAAATTCATTTTAAAGTACCTACATATTAATTTTATTATTGCATTATTAACCATTACAATATAGTACTGAAATTAATATTAATGCACAATGTACAAAACACCGTATTTTAGAAGGCAATAAATTCTCCTGATATTTATTGCTTGCACTGAATTGAACCTCTATAAATCGAAAATTGGGGAGACTGAACCTTGATTTGCTCCCTAAACCCTCTCGGTGGCCCTGTGGGGCTGTATCGTTTTTGTGATTATTGACGATAGATCTAAAAACACTGTCATTAGCTTTCATCGTTACTATTGATATTTAATTCTGAATGCTGATGATTAAAAGTATTTTTTATCAACATACAGATGTAGGCCAGACATTATAACAGCGTTCATAGTTCACAAACTTTTGATATGTAGTTCATTCTTGTTTACGTAAAACTAATACAAGTTAGAGGTTAATAAACTAGAAATAATCTGTGTTCATTCAGAAAATAATCTGTCATGGATTTTTTATATTACTCAATTGAAATAAATTCAATTAAATTGTACTGGCCTATATGTCAAATTTTGTATTTGTAGTATACAAGTCAAATACCAACAGGAATTGTAAAAACTATTAACATACAAATAAATTAGAAGACAAACGCAATGAGTAAATTTTAAAACGGAAAACATGTATAAACATGGTTTTCAATAAATCTATATCTATAAAAATGAGTGTTTCTTTATTTTTGTCCTCTATAGGCTCAAAAACTATTCGACCGATTTCGCTGAAATTTTCACAGTTTACCGTTTTTAGTGGTGGGAGTGTTTAACCTTGAAAATTATTTTGATTACTTACATCAAAGAGGTTAAAATGGGGTAGCTACCCTGAAGCAACACACTTTTAATTCCCATTTGAATAGAGAAGTTTTGCATAAGAATACCACCCCCTAAAACCATAAATATTCGTTATTTGACTCCCATTGAAGCTAGAGAGCAGAAAATCAGAAGGTTTACATTTATACCATAAATGTTACATGGAAAAAGTAAAGCCGTTGAATTTCAGTCACTACCAAAAGTGGTTGAAATGGAGTAGCTACAATTTATATAAATTCCGCCAACTTCCATTTGCATTTATATTGCTTGAGTCTAAGGGGTGAAATGGGAAAACTACATTTCAAAATAAATAATAATTTGTACACTTGCTATGAAGCTTTTGTATAGGAAATGAAAAACAATTTAACTAATGAAGAACATTGTTCTTGGTAGTAGGTTTTATTGTGGACATAGGCCTATGCTGTTTTATATTAAATTGTGTTTTAATGCCGACGTTTTATAAAATTAGCGCTAATAATATTCGGATGTCGTATTCTTTTGCGGACATTCGACATTGTATTTAAATAATAGTATTTCAACAATGGTTGTTCATAAAGTTGTCACAAATTGTATTCGGGCATCGATTTTTTCGCGTACATACGCTGAGATTATTTTATTACAAATAATTACTAATTACTAATTAATGATTTTGACTATCATTATGTCTATGGTTTTTAATCGACTAGTCCTTCCATAGCAACCGACTAATCGATTACATAAGGGACTAGACGAATAAACGACTAGTTTAACTAGTCGATTAGCCCACCAAGATGTGGATTGCTATTGAAGCGTGATTTGAAAAATATTGAGATGGGGGTCTGTTATTACCAATGTAATGATTAAAAGCCCTGCTGCCAGCGATTTTCCATATGGAGAGATTGGCACTACTGATATGTTGGCTTACATAATGACTAACGGACGTCCTGCTGGTTACAAAGGAAACAGACAATTTTTGAAACTTTCCCTATGTCGGAAATACTGTGGACTCAGTACTACAACCACTTCAAAAAAGTCTAAAAAAATAAATTAACGTCCCAAACAGTAACATCCAAAAATGAAAGGAGAATCCAAGAAAATTTGAATGAATCCTTGCCATGTTTCAAAGTAGAAGAAAATGTAAAGTAAAATTAAGGATTAAAGAAGTTTTAAGGCATATAATTTTATAGAAATTAAAATAATTACTTAGTCAAATAAACACAAAGAATTGATCATTTGTGAATTGCTTGCTTATTCACTTATAAAACCTCTAAGATTAACTTATTACTAAAACGTCCGCACTCGCAGAAAGTTTTTCGTCTTATCACCAACCGTCGCAGAAAGATAAAACACATTCTGCTTTGGGGGTCAGGACTAAATAGTTTTCAGTTTTGCCGCTTGAGTGCAGCAGTTATTGGGTAACACATTCCCTTGGTTAAAAACATAATGGCGGTCGACTCCAAATTCTGACTGTTGTGGGTTGAGCACCTAAGTTGGCGCGCTACACCACTCATGCTCTGTTTCGAGAGGCGCTAACGCTGTAGACGAACTGACTTATAAGTCGGTTCCGTGCGAAACTTACTGCGTTCGTTGCTTTATTGTTTTTTTGGCAGACAACACTTTATGCGAGGAGAGAAAAGGACACTGGTAGATGTGTTGTTTACGATCAACAAGGAATGAGAAAGGAAACGATCTACCTTTGCGAGACCTGCACCGCGCGGCCCAAACTACACCCCGATGCGTGTTTCAAAGGGTACCATACCACACCCCTAGCTGTAAAAACAATGTAACACAACCATGGTTATATGTTCGTTTTTTTATTTCAATTCTTACAATATTTTATAGTAACCGAACTACATAGCAAGTAATAAAGCAGTGTGGGTTTCACGAGTTTGATTCTTTCTAATTTTGTAGTGTTTTTTAACTTCCCGCTACCAATAAAGGGAAGTTATTGATTTCGGTCCGATTTTCGAAAGTCGAGTTTTCATTAAATCTCCACGTTTTGAGGTCCCAGGAAGCCATTCTGACTATTCCCGCCGAGGTGTCCGACCGTGTGTGTGTGTGTGTGTGTGTGTGTGTGTGTGTGTG
>JAGFPH010003562.1:92710-109495 GCA_018207615.1 Philaenus spumarius | reverse complement strand
ATCATTTGCTCTTGGAAACCCCTATGGCCGGACAAGACACTACTGGATCAGTACACAAAAGGTGAACCGAACAAGAAAGCCAGTGAAGAGAGGGAGATTAATCTACTGCGAGACATGGTACACGAACAACTCGTGGATTCACCGGATAACGCATTGACAACTGATGACGTAGGCGTGTGGCTTACCGGTGAAGCTGATGAAAACAACCAGTTTATGACAGAAGATGACATCAGAGAGGAAGAGGACGAGGAACTGGTCGAAGGAGAAGTAACAGCGGCTGTACAATCAATCTCTCACGATGCGGCCATCGCCTCGTTTTCAATTCAATTCAATTTATTTTTATTTCCTTAAATATAATACAGAATAAATACATAATAATATCAAGGAAATTGTGCCCACATAGGCTTAGCCACGTTTGCCACGTCAATTGCCTGGGCGGAGGAAAATGGCGTCTCTGCTAACGATGTCTTAGTTTTAAGAAGGTTACAGGAACAAGTTCTCAAAGTGTCTCTCAACCGTAAAAAGCAAAAGACAATTGATGCATATTTCCAGCCGTCTACTTCCAAGGAATAGTGTGAGTTATATTATGTATTTTTGTACTTTTTTACTTTGTATAGTACAATGCGATTAAAACTGATTTTCAAATGATATCTGGGTTTTTCTCAATATTTTCCAGTAATCTGGCGAGAGATTACCGACAGAACACTGTAATGGACAATCAATGTTCTGGAAAATGATATTTGTATCATAACATCAAAGCAGGTTATTAATTTGTTAATAGTAGGAACTAGTAAGCCCTGTGAAAAATCTCAGGCAGATTAATTACGTACTCATCAGACATACATCATCACCTAACCTAACCTACTCCCTCAAGCCACCCAAAATCAAATAAAAAAAATTTCCTGTTATGCAACACAAGATATGTACTGGTACAAAGTTTTGTTAACTTATTTTCAATAATAAAAATAAATGTATAAGGTACTTTATGAACACTCTGTATTTGAGGAGATCAGGGAAAACATTTAACACTGTTAGTACCCCACGCATCAACGAGAGCGAGATATAGTTTTAAATTAGGTTTGATAATGCCTAACAAATAGGCGAAACGACAATCTATCAGAAAACAGGACTGTGAGCAGTAAGTTTGTAAAATGAATGAACATAGTTTAATGATTACATTTAATGAATGATGTTTTATACTGTTGACCTATGTATTGTTTGTGTGTACAGATGGTATTGACGGCAAACAAGCCCGTAGAACGGAAACCAGTGGTCCCCTAGGAGAACTGTTTGACCACGGTCTAGACTCATGGACGGCAGTTTTAATTCCCACATGCCTTTACTCTGTATTCGGCAGGACAGACTATTCAGTTTCACCAATTAGATATTATTTCGTTTGTTGGAATGTGTTCCTGACGTTCTACACTTCGCACTGGGAAAAGTACAATACCGGAGTTTTGTTCTTACCGTGGGGCTACGATTTATCCATGGTGGTAAGCGTTGTTCATTTTGTCTCATTAGTCTTATTTATCTGACAGTTAGGTACGGCAGAGCCTCGGCTAATCGAGTTCAAGTTTAACCATGGTACAGTATTAAAAAAAAAGAAAAGCAGCCGTGGGACTACCAACAGAAGTGAAAACTAACGAATATAGACAATCTTGTTTGTTATTTAAAATTTTTTAGATTTCAATTTTAAATGCGACAAGATACAAATAACACAACTTACAAAATGAGGAAGCACAAGTCCATTTCATAGGTATTAATAATTAAACAGTTTTAACAGAATTTATGAAATGAGGAAGCACAATGTCCATTTCAGAGGTATATACTCTGCTATATACACGTGTGTACTGTATATAGTAGAGCGTGACAGTAAAATCCGATTCACCGCCAGTAAAATTAAAAAGATTTTTGGAAGCAGTGCGCCTATAGAAGTTTTTACTGAAAAAAAATTACCTAATCAATTCTAAACGTACTAGCAATGCTAAACTGCATTCGCTAACCCTTTCTCAGGCAAGGGAGTTTCCACTGTGTATGCGAAACTGGGCAAGCTGACACACTTTTACAATAGGCTTAAAATTTGTCAAAATTTCAATTTTGCTTGAAATATTATGAAAAAATATCACTTAGCAAGTACATCCTATAGAATCGTATGGTGGTTACAGTTTTTAACTTCAACGGGTAAAAATAAATTTAAAAAATGTTTAACAAATAACTCACCAAATTTATTTTTGCACCAATTTAAAAGAATAAATTTATATTTTTGAACTAATTTTGTTAAGTTAGTATGTCCTTAGAGTCAATGCTCTAAAAATTTCCCCTGTCGAATTTTGAGACATCTGTATAAGCCGACCTTTCCACCCCATCTAGGCAATGGAAATAGAAACAAACAAATAAGTCATTACATCATACGCATTTTTCTGGTACATTATAAAGACCGATTTCAAATTTTCGTAAGTAGTTTAACCCTTAAAGCGCTAAGCTAAAACATGGGCTACCGCTCATTTACAAAAAAAATAAAAAAATAATATTTTCTCAATGTTCTTTTTAAATTTAGATTCTCAGGGTTAAATAGTACACATAAAAAATATCCAACTAATTTTAAACTTTAAAAAAATATTTTTTACAAATTAAAAAAGTAAAACCAAACTTTGCAAAATTTACAATAAGCCTCTTCAAAAACAAAATACATACAAGCAATACTTTTACTAGTCAAAAAATAAAATAATTACCGTACTAAATTCTTACATATAAAAAGAAAACTAAATAAATAATAATAAACATATCTTACAAAGAGATTGCATACAAGAATACATTTTATATAGGCTATAGAAATCGAAAAACATAAAGAAGGAATGTAGTAATTCTTGTTGCCTAAAAATAAAAATTTACTAAATTGATTGTTGTTTCATCAATATTACACATAAAAGTCACACTCATATTCATTTTCAGTAAAACTTTGGAATAAATATCATTAAACTCACAGTACAAATACAACAAACAGCTGAATGAAACAGTTTGCGTCTATAGGCGTAAGCCGCGCTCAGAACACAAGCGATAGTAGATTAATTTGCTTTGGCGACAGAACACAGAGCGATAAGAAGTCACAGACTCTGCTTATATTTTTTATTTGGTCTAAACATACTCAAAGAACATCAATCTGTACTCTATTTTAAGTTTCGTGAACTATGGGATCATCTAAGCATGTTTTTGTGCTTTTGCGTCTAAAGGCGTTAACCGCGTTTAGAGAATGGGTCGTGCCGCGTATAAAGGCGCTAGCCGCCCGTTAAGGGTTAAGTTAAGAAATGAAAAACATCAGTAATACCTATGTTTTAAGTACCTTTCTATATAATATATTAATTACCTTGTAGATCCGTCTTGTGATTTCAAGTGAATTGTTCTTGTTGACTAGTTTCGGGGTCTTGACCCCATCATCAGATAAAACTTATTTCAGTCATATGAGCTTGTCAAACATTGTAAAAAAACAACACACAACACATACACTAACACACAAAAAACATCAACGTGTCTGTCGGAGTACTGCCGGCAAGAGCTAATAATCCAGCTGATAACGACCTCTGTTATGATAAGGCCGTATCATATAAACGATGCAATTGGAAGGAAAGTTGATCATTTAGGATGTTATCTGGATCGTTTTTGAAGGTTCTATAGATCTCGAATTCCTCATACGCATTCATTAATCTGTCTTTTTTGCAAACGCGTATTGCTTCTACAATGGATTTAAAATCGCGTGTATGATATGGCTTTAAATCATTTAAAAGCGCCCAACAGAGGTCGTTAACAGCTGGATTGTTAGCTATTGCCGGCAGTATTCGTGTGCGTGTATGTATTTATATAATAAACCTACCTATTAGGCTTACCTTTGTTCTCAATAATTTCTTATACATTTTTGCCAAAATAATTAGTTTTTTTTGTGGATCTTTTCGGGCATTCAGAATATACAACCCACCGAGTCAAGAAAGTCCGATGGTTTAAAGCTTTTCTTTTAAAAAAACTTTCTTAGTTCGCCGCACTTTCTTAGTTCGTTAAACGGAACCTCTTACCCGCTCGTCGCTGTAACGAGGAAGAAACTTAGAGAACAACGCATCGTGCTTTGACCAACTCGGCCAGCATGCTTTACATTTGATTCACTCTTGCTTAAAATATTTGATTATCTCATAGTACAGTGGTAGGCGTAATGTTCCCTCTCCTCACTTTGGTTATTTTGTTTGTGGTTAAAGTTTGTTTACCGTTTACAGGCAACAACTCTGGTGTTCCTAGTCACGTTCCTGTTTGGGCACGAATGGTGGAAGTTCATCGTCTTCGGGGACATCGCCACCGGCCATTGCCTAGAAATACTCTTTTATATTAGTTCGCTCATTACTAATCTACCAGTAGTTTTATGGAATATATATAAGTACGTGAGTAAATCAATTTAATGTTGTACGTTTTTGTTTGAAGATAAGTTAAATTTGATGTCTTTCAAAGTAACTGAGTGTATTTTCCTTGCAGTAGAACCAACCAATCAGTGTCTACACTTGGTTTTCATTGAAATTCCACTATTTCAAACGTAAAGAAAATATTTTTGGAAATATTTCAGAGCTCCAGAAGTCATTCATAATATATTGAGGGGTAGCGGTCGTTTATGGTGTATTTAAAAATGTAAACTTAAGTCAAAAGCTATATACAGTAGAGCGCCGTTTATCCAAAACAGTTGGTGCCAGGGGGGTGTTCGGATAATCAAACATTTCTGGAAAAATAGTCTTAAGTTCTCTGTTGAGGGTAGTGGGACGCAAATAAACCACGTTATTGGACTAGAAATAATAGTTTAATTTAAGTTTATGTATAATATAAAGTAGGGATTGCACATACTGTACATAAACTTTTTTGGTGTACTGACTTAGATGTGATAAAAACAGAACAAAATTAATCCGAAAGAAAAAGTTGAACATGTTTGTTTGTTTATGTTTTGAGACTCGTTTTTTTGCCGCCAAGCCACGTAGGCGTTTCAAAGACAGCATCGCGTTCATCTTGCTGTTCCAACCATTTAATAGCAGTCTCGAAAGTATCGGAAGGCTTTTTCACTGTGCAGGGCACAAGCAAACTTTGTGATAGGTTCACTGTTCTTTTTAATGTCAGTTATCTTTGCATTCCCAACACCAAACTCCCGAGCTAAGCTTGATCGGTTTTGCTTTTTTTACGTACCCTACCATCTCCTGAAGTTATATCAACCTCTCGCAAAATAACCTTTATATAGAGATAAGGCTTAAAACTATGATTGATTGTACAATTTTATCTCTGTTTCATTTGTATCGTTTGCTATTTACTGCTGTATGAGAATAACAATTACAACTAGGATTAAAAGAAATTAAATATAAATTAAATTGTAAAGAGCAAAAAATTCCCCTGAAATATTATTATTTTGCCTTTGCCTAAGCTATGTCATCGTTTTTAAATCCAGCCTAATTTTTGTTCTTGTCTAATAAATGATTAAATATTCTCTTATTTGTCCACTGGAGATAAGTCCATTAACCTGCCAGTCGTTTGTTGGATAATTTCTGGTACTTAAATTAAATAATTAAAGAACGATAACAGTTTAAATTTCTTATTTATCGACACGTTTTTTACATGTTATTGAACAACATTTTAATACGGTAGGACCCTGATTATCCGGGGTTTTTCTTAACCAGGACCCAGGTTAACCGCAACGATTTTCGTGTAAAAAAAAACATCTCCTAAATCAATATACACTAGTATGAGAAAAGTCGTATAGTACGGGATGGAGGCACTGTTACTAGGGTGAGTCATACGCCGTGCCACTTTCACTATTCACTGTCTGCCAGCTTGTCTGTCTACCCTCCCCCTCCCGCCCAAAGCCAAACCCTTAATATTCTACATTTCCGCTCTTTACAACTTTAGTTTGATGCGTTTCGCACCAGTGTTGTTTTGAGTTTTGCAAATTAATTTTTATTTAGTGTCTTATTAGCCATTTATTGTTAGTGTTTTCATGTTAGGCCTACTTAGATAGAGTGTAAATTAGTGCGTAAATAAAAATGTTTAGTGTCTTTCACTGACAATTTCAAAAGCGTATAAGCTGTCGTATGTACAGTACTGAAATTTTTAGTCTGCAATATCTGATTATTATATGGTAGTTTGATTATTAAGAACATTTATTTCTTTGTACTGTAGTTTAATTGTACTCGGAATCCAAATTATATAAAGTAGCATTGGTTAACCGGAAAAATTGATTATCCGGAACACCCCCCCCCCCTACCCTTTATTTCGGATAAACGAGGTTCTACAGTACTATAAAAACTTGTATGTAGTAGAAGATAAACATCTTACATGTGCTAGCGCTTGAAACTTTTTGTTAATACTTCCAAAGTCACTACAATGTTTATTCTAATTTTATATTTTACGATGAGGTTGTTCAATGCGTAGGCCGGCAACATCTGACCTCTATTTAACCAAACTTTTTACGTAAAATAACTATTTATGACGAACAGATAACCGAAAAACATCCAGCTACATTTCCAAGCGTCTGTCTACTCCGGAGTCTGATGTAAAACTTATTTAAATACAATGAAGAACACGTACTATCAAAGAATACTAGCGTTATTAATAAGTCTGCCTGCTATGGAGCCTGATCTTAGACTAAACATTCTCTAAGCTGCAAAATAAGAATTGAGATTGTGTTCAATATCGTACACACTAGGTATTCAGTCTGTTAATTCAATAATTGCAGTAAAACCGTAAAAGTGAGATAACATCGACCAATATCTGGAGCGATCAGGGTAGCTCAGATGGCAGAGCATCACGACGGAAACGTGAAGGTCCCGGGTTCAACTCCCGGTCTTGGTCTTTGTTTTTTCACTTGTAATTTCATTAAACATTCTCCCCTCATTTTTTGTACAGTTGGAGAGTGATTGACGTCACACGGTTCTATTTTTGTCTTGAGATATGTCATTGTCCTCATTTCCTATGCTTGTTTTATCAACATTCTATCTTATTTAGTTCAGTTTTACTACGCACTTGTTCAACTAAGGAGATCAACAATGTCATCTGAATGCGTGTTAATAATAATGTTGTTTACATTATTTAAAAATAAATAGATATTCATTTAAATCTGTTATTTTAATTACTCATCTATGAAACCAGAAGTTGTTATACTAAAATATATGCCAAATATATTCTAAAATTTGGCTTATACGCCTGTGGTGTTTCAAAAAGTACTTTACGTTGAAAAATCATATTAATTTATTCAGAAAACCTACAGAGGTGATTGTAGTGTCACACACATCAAGTTTTGACTCACGTAGTTCGCTAGTGCTGAATCACACCGTCACTTAACCCTGGAACTGGCAGAAGGCCATGCATGGCCTTCTCTCAGGCGCAGAACGCAACAACTTGACACATTTGCAAAAATTTGCATATATTTGCATAAACGCTAATTTAACCCACTTAAAATTATCCAATCGTAATAAAACTGGCACCATTGGAAAGGAAATGAATTCAACTTTAATTTTTGTATTTACAACTTTTTCGTAAAACGTATATTTATATACGTAATCATCGTTTTAAAATATGCACATCGGCCTACAGCTCTTTGCGTGCGCGAATCTACATACAATTGTACTGTTATTTCCCACTCCGTAGACGTTAAAGACCGCCTACACTAATATTTATTTGGCAATTATAACGATCCCATTGGATTAGTCATGATTTTATCTTTCTGTTGGTGTCTTGAAATCATATGTCAATGCAAAATTAATATTTGATTGAAGAGGTACTGTAAACCCTTGCGATTGGACAGTCTCTCAACCAATAAACAGGCCATTTGTCAATCGATTTTGCGAAGGCAACGCCTTATGTATTGACAGATTCATTTACACCATTTTGTAGATAACAGTTTGATCTTTCCAACGGTGGGGAGAAAACTAGAAATAACCAGTTTTTTATTTGTCTAGACAGCTGTGCAAAGTTTATATTTAGAGCGTTCTGGTGTGACCGTCCGCTCTGTCTTGTTCCCACGTTATACAATGCACGCTTATCGCCCGACCTTTAGCGACGGCAAAATGACATTAGATTGATGTCATTTTGTTATTCAAATAAAAATAACTCAAACACTTTTGTGAACTAAGGAAAGACAATTATACCGTTCTTTTCTTTGATTTATCCTCTACACTTTGTTATTATAATATTTCATTTTTGGTCAAAGCATATATTAGTAAATAACGTTACAATCTAGGCCTAGGTTTGTTACCAGTAGTGTACTTGAAACATAAAAACTGTTTTTTTCAAAATAAAAAATTTGAAATTGATAAATGTTTTTATACAGTTATATTTAGAACTAAATTACGAAACTTTTTTACGCTTACGAAAAAAATACAAAAAATGTTTACTAATTGTTATGTAGGCCTAAAGTTGAACTTTTTCCTTTCGTTACTGAACATTTTTTGTTTCTTGAGCTAATAACTTTTACAATTTCAAAATAAACTAATTTTTAGTGGCATATTTGAATTCTTTGAAGGTTCTTCTACAAAAAAGCTGTTGAACACTTTTGGATTGGGGTTCATTTACTATTTTTGGCGAATTTTTAAAAATATGCTTGCAAAACGCTAAAAACGGGCTGGCCAATTTTAGCTATAGCATTGCCAGTTTAAGAGTTAACTGGACCTGAGCGTGCTTGCTGTGTGTTTTGGTTCGAAGAATCAAAGTCGGCGACAACAGTTCAGCGTAATTTCTGTACCAAGTACGCTAAAGATCCTCCTGGTAGGCCTACAATTTATGAGTGGCATAAATGGTTTGTAGAAACATTGTGTTCGGTAAGACATAAGAAATCACCAGGTCGTCCAAGCACATCTGACGAAGTCGTTGAGCAAGTGAGACAAAGTTTTGTCAACAGCCCTACGAAATCGACCCGGCGTGCATCTCGCAAGCTGTAAGTCCCACGTACGACTGTTTGACGAGTGTTGAAAAACGTTTGCATTTAAGACGGTACAAATTCACGATTTTACAAGCAATAAAAGTCACTGATAAGATTGCCATAAGAACTTCTGTGCGGATATGTTAAATCGATGGTTGAGGATGAACATTTCTTGGTCAACATAACTTTTCTGATGAGTCGACTTTTCACTAAGTGGCAAGGTTAACACACATAACTGTAGGATTTAGGGCAGTGAAAATCCACATGAAACATTACAACATGTTCGTGGTAGCCCTAAACTCAATGTTTTTTGTGCATTAAGCAAGAACAAAATTTACAGTCCTTTTTTTCCCAAGAGAGAACTATTAACGGAATGGTGTACCTGGACATGTTACAACAATTTTCGATACCACAGATCAATGAGGATGACGAAGAACCCAATGTTTATTTCATGCAAGATGGCGCACCACCTCACTTCCTGACTGACGTCCGAGATTTTCTGAATGACCGCTTAATGGATTGGCCGTGATGCGCCAATTGCATGGTCCCCACACCCGACACCGCTAGATTGTTTCTTATGGGGATTCATCAAGGATATCGTCTATGTACCTCCCTTTGGCAGCTTCTCTACCTGAGCTTAGAGCGTGAATTTATGCCGCCGCTGAGCAAGTTACTCCTGCAATGCTACAGCGAGTTTGGGAGGAAATTGACTACCGATGGGATGTGTGCAGGATCACCAACGGTAGCCACGTACAGCATCTTTAGTTTAAGGTGAAAAAACTTGATGTGTCTCCCTACAAATTGACACGACAATCACCTCTGTAGGGTCTCTGAATAAATTAATATGATTTTTCAAAGTTGTAAAGTACTTTTTGAAATACCCTGTATATTAAATTATTAAGCAGCAAGTACGTCGTATCAGGGATCATTTCATAAACCCTCAGTCCCAGATAGTACAGAAAACAAAACAAAAAACATAGCCCATTATCTTCATATCCCATTTCAAACATTAGTATAAGATCCATTCACCATGAATGATCTTGTATTAATAAAACCATATATTCCTATAAAACCATATAGGCTTAAGTGCAGGCCAACCAAAATGTAGAAAAAATGATTGAAAAGGTTGACGAGGGAGAAAAAGAAGCATTGTTGGAGTAGAGAGGAAGAAGAAGGTAGTTAATTAGGGGACTTGTACCTTTGTTTGAAGACAATTCATTATTTTATGGCAGAGACAATTCAAAAAATATACTACATAGCTGACCCGTACAGCGTTGCCCGTGGTGGTTGTATTTTCAGTCTTTTTAACGTAATTGTATTCTTTTTAAGTGTTCAGTCAGTGAGTGGTATTTGGCTTATATATATATAGATCTTAAATAATAAAAGCACTATTGTCATAATAATAAAGGATCTGAAATTATGATTTTAGTAACTTTGATCCCCCCAAACCCCTCCTAAAATTTCGAAATGTTTCATACCCTTTCTTAGTGAGCACCCATGGCCCTAGAGGAAGCTACATACCCAATTTCATTCCAATCCGTTCAGTAGTTTTGAAGAAATCGTGATTTAATAACTTTGATCCCCCAAACCCCCCCTAAAATTTCAAATTTTTTTAAACCCTTTCTGAGCGAGCGCCTATGGCCCTAGAGGAAGCTACATACCAAATTTCATTCCAATCTGTTCGGTAATTTTGGAGAAATCGTGATTTAGTAATTTTACCCCCCAAACCCCCCTAAAATTTCAAATTTTTTCAAACCCTTTCTTAGTGAGCACCTATGGCCCTAGAGGAAGCTACATACCAAATTTCATTTCAATCCGTTCGGTAGTTTTTGAGAAATCGTGATGAGTGAGTGGTATTTCGCTTTTATATATGTAAATAAATCTTCACCAAGCGTCAAGAAGAAATAATTTGTTACCATACCTACAAGACTAATAAAATAATAGCAAGTATTACAAAGAAAAGAAAAGTAATTACAGTAGAGGCCCGATATTTTGAGTTGAATGTGACCGAGAGTACCTCGGATTGTGAGAAACTCGAATTACACGGAATATGTAGAGGTTAAGATAAAACTACTATTTATAGTCCTCGAATCTCTGAAAAATTCAAGTTTTATTAAATATACACTGAATATTTTATTAAATATTTTGTATTGAACACTGAGGTAAAACAGTAATTTTAAACACAGTAAAAAATAGAAACTTACTTACTAAAGAAATCATAAATAGTTTTTTGTTTAACTAGACTGCAACGTTTACGAGCTGCGATGTCACGCCAGGGGGATACAGCAGATTGTTTCGATGTTATTTTTATATATACAGTAGAACTTGGATAATTCGGACGTCTTTAATTCGAAATTACCGTTAATTCGAAGTTTCGGTTCGGTCCCTTGAACTTTGTATGATATCAATGTAAAAAAATTATGGATAATTCGAAGTCAACTTCTTTAATTCGAAGTTTTTTTTCAACACTAAAAATAAAATCTTGTGTTGTGAAAGGGATCGCTGGATAAATAGGTTATTGTCTGGTAGAAAGGGGGCAGGAATGCGTGTTTGTACACATATTGTAATTCTAGACACGGTACCGGTTTCCAAGAATTTTGCCCTCCGAGAATTCTCTAGGTACCGATACTGTAGTTTGTCATTGATGCTCTGCCCAATCTCTGTCTGTTAAATCTCGATCCCACTTATATGAACAACGTTACGGTTATTTTTCCACCCCGAACATGACTTTAGTTGTACAGCCAATGGATCGGGGCATTATAAAAAATGTTAAGCATTTATACCGGTGACTTATTGTACAAACGCTCTTGACGGATTCATTGGAAAAATTTAAAGATCGGTATCCTACAGGCAGCAAGAATGTGTCGCAATGCATGGTCACATTCAATGCTATTTGTGGCTCGAATTACACAGAGCCTCGGATTATCGAGACCCGAACTACCGGGACTCTATTGTATTACTAAATATACACTTCTACCCATTTGGGAGAGTCAACTACAACTTTTCATTACTTCACATCAGATCTGCAAATTACCCACTAATCAATATTAATTCACTTCCTCAATCATAATAATTGTGTATTATCAATTAATTAGGGATGTGTCGATACCAGATTTTTCGATTCTCGATACCGATACCGATACTTTGAAAAATCGATTCTCAATTCCCGATACCTAAAAAAAAAAAAAAAAAACAGCGAAAAAATAAATAAAATGAATGTCCTAAAGAATACGACGTCCGAATATTATTAGCGCTAATTTTAAAAAACGCCAGCGTTAAAAATAATTTAAGTACCACAGTAAATGCCCGAATATAATTAGTACCAATTTTATGAACTACCATTGGTGAAATGTTATTAAAAATAAAATGACGAATGTCCGCAAAAGAATACGACGTCCGAATATTATTAGCTCTAATTTTATAAAACGCGGCATTCAAACGCAATTTAATATACAACAGCGTATGCCCGCGAAAAAACCTACTCCCGAAAACAATCTAATGTCCGCATAAGAAAATCAATTAACTTAGTCCAATGAAAAACACGTGAGAGTTTCAGTAACGAAATGGCAGAAGGCGTTGCAATTTAAAATAAAACAAGTTTTTTATATTTCGGAATAATTTTGTTTACGACTGACTAGGATTGCGTTACTCGGAATATCATATGATTTGTTTCTCAACGTTCAATTCGGATAAGTTCAGAAATAATCGGAACTTCAATCATCGAAAATTTGATTCGACGGCGTCCGTTTAGTCCCGCCGAAGTCTGAACAACTTGTTAGAACAAAGTACTGTAATATCAAGTTAATAACGCTGTGTGTAAATACTTACAGTATTCAGTTTTAGTGCAGTGTTTTATTCGTTTTTTTTTTAATAAATTTAAATATTGCATCGATTTGTTCGGGTAATTAAATTGTGTAGGCCTACTCACTTACGAAGGGCTGCCAAGCGCTCGGCTGACTCAACAGCCGCCGCTGTTCCGTTGAGCGCCCAAGTGCCCAAACTCCCTGAAGTCTACAACTCGGCTGATTATGCGAGTAAAAACCTTTAAATTCGGAATTACGTGCACGACGTGCAGTACTGTAATGTACTTATTTATTTACAGTACATTTCCGCTTTCGGATAATCAACACTATACTGAATTAACATATTAATTTGATTAAGTTTAGTTAGTTGAAGATATGTGGAAACTTAACCGGAGTAGGCTAGTCTTTTCAGCAATGACATCGAAGTGTGGCAATATTTTATAATAGACGTTGAAAGTGATGGATTTTTGTCTGTAATTTAACTTAGCTGAATGCTGAATACTTGTATTTAATTATCTGTACATAACATACTTAATCATTTCAATATTCAAATTAAATCTTATGCTTTATTTTTAAATTCTTGTTAAATTCCTTGAATAATAAATAGAACCGATTTGACTCTAGAACCGGGAACCAAAAAAAAAAAAAATGGAACCGACCCATCTCTAAATAAAAAGTAAAACAAAGGTATTCCGTCCGGACTCCCATAAAAATCATAAATCACGGGTAACGTAAGTCCCAACAAGTTTTACCCGACTTCAAACAAATAAAATTATTACTTTAAAGTTTAAATACTTTTGTTACCGATCTATAAAATGTGTTATTTTTCTTCACAATAGACACCCTAATTCTATAGACACGATAACAAACGAATCCATAAGTGTTTGACCTTGAGCCTTCTCTAGACTTCTTGTGTACAAATAACAGCCTACGCATGAATAAAAATAAAACAAGAAGCGTTTACTTATGAAAGGAAACAATTGCCTAAAACATTTTACTGGGGAAAATGTCCACTTACATAAAATTAATAATGTTTTACATTTTCCCTACTGATATTTATTGTAAAATGCTGAATTGAGTTAAAATACAGAGAATGCTATTGCAAATACCGGAGATTACATTCACGGAGTCTTTACGAGAACAGGCAGTTCTGACAACTGAGTATCTCGTGGTATCGGTAATCGGTATCGAGTTTCGGCTATCGATTCTCGATACCGATACCAAAGCTAAAGTATCGGTGGTATCGAGAATCGGTATCGAGAATCGACCCATCCCTACAATTAATAAACCATTTGTAATCCGATTTTAGAGTATTTTATAATGAACATTAAACGTGAGATTGATTACAATTTACATACTTTAAAAATTTAACATTAAAACATGTTACCTTTATTCCACTCTGTTTATGCATATTTTGTTTGTTTTGTTCAGGTCATATCGTGATAGAACAGGCAAGATGCTGTCTTTCTGGGAAGCAAATCGCCCTCTAGTCCCTGTCATTTTGTTCCTGATTATTTGTGCTATTTGGGCGTACTACTCGCCAACGGATATCATGTCGAGAGATCCAAGAGCGTTCTATCTAATGTCTGGTACTATATTTTCCAACATTTGTGTGAGTTCTTTAAATATATTTACGTAGGTAGCTTGGTTAGGTTCAATTTGAATGTGATTATTGATGGTTTTTAAAATAAAATAAATATAATGGATGATTCAGGAAGAAAAGGAGAAACTTTCAGGACGCCGTTCTAAAAGTGAAAGTAAAGAGAAAAGTTCATGTAGGCCTAAGCATAGGTTCGGAAACGATTAGTTTGATCCAGTTATCCACCATTTTGTTTTTTTACAAAATACTTAATATCTTTAGATGTAGGAAATACAGAGTGGAACGAAGTTAGTGTTAAACTTTTTATGTGGATAAAGTAGACACTAAATGTAGTAAAACTGTTTATTTAACTACATTATTAATAATTTTCACTTAATTATTTGTTTTAAATAATGGTTGAAAGTTAAAAAAAGTACTTTTTATGAAATTATAAATTTTTTTAAACGCTCATAAAACTGT
The DNA here is from genome assembly GCA_018207615.1 of Philaenus spumarius. NCBI lineage: Eukaryota > Metazoa > Arthropoda > Insecta > Hemiptera > Aphrophoridae > Philaenus > Philaenus spumarius. Next base: position 94,707 of record JAGFPH010003562.1, on the reverse strand, counting down.
ATCGATTTTATTTGAGAACATGGCAAATATTGTTAAAAACTTTGCCATTTAAGTAGCTTTAAAAAAATTTGCTACACTTTAGGGTTTAGTTATATTTTAGTTGAAGTAATAACGATTAACTGAAGAATAGTAAGAATTTTAATAAGAGCATTGTACAGATGGATTTTATTTCAGCTGCAATTATTTTCTCATAGTGAATACATTTCTCGTTTTTAAGTCTTAAATTTTCAGTTTTGATGGAATAAATCCTTATTAATAGTTTTGTCATTTTCTAACCGTGAGTATGCTGATATGCATTTTGTTTATGGGTTGTGCGATGGAAATGCTCTGGCCGTTCAAAGAACATATAGGTTACGATTCCCCGAACGAAAAATTCCTAGTTCTCAAGTTTTTACAAGGCATCATCACAGATTAGTGGAAAGCGGTTCATTTCAGAAACGGTGAAACGAGTTAGGTCCGGCGCAGAATATTGGCGTCGAGGAACGTATCTTAACTTTCAACCGTCATTTCAAACAAATAATTAAGTCAAAATTATTAATAAATGTGGTTGTTTTTATTGAAAATTTTACGGGGAATTCGAATATGTAATTACAATATCAATGCGAGTTCCTATATGCTGGGAAAATTTGTTTTTTTTACAAAAGTACCAAATTTCAAAAAATACCTCTGTTGTCCCTAGTTTTTTGAATAGGAAATTTTTAAATATAAACAGTTTTACTACATTTAATGTCTATTTTATCCACATAAAAAGTTTAACACTAACTTTGTTCCACCCTGTATATCGAAGGCAAATTTTGGATACATACTTATTTGTTATGACATCTTTTACCTATGTACAAAAAACCAAAATATTTTTTTGTACATTTTCAAAATGGCGGCTATTTAAAATGTTTAATGTAAAATATCTCGAAAACCGCTAGCTTTACAAAACATTTCCTTTTTAATGTCGAACATAACGGGTTTTAAAATTATTTCTGTAACTTAAAACTAAACAATTTTGATATTATGGGCACCTACCAAGATACAACAGTATAGGTAAGGTATGACAAGATAATGTTTGTTGTTTTAAATAGTATTTTTTCAAATTATGTTTTTCCGACGTGTATCTAATTAATCTGCCTGTGATTTTTCACGGCTGGTTAATAGTTTTCACGTAAAACCTAAGTGTTTTGGACGGCTGCTTTTCTGCTCCCGAACAAGCACTAAGCTCTCCCTTACAGCATGCATGGCCCCAACCAAGTATTCATACCGATTGCCGATACTTCTTGACCAAATGCCGTAGTTCTACATCGGTTGTTAGTTGTAAGCGAGAAACTCTTTCCTTCGGATAAGCCATAGGCTCAAGATCTCGGTAGTCAATCCACGGTTGATGTTTTCACAGGTGCTTACTAGTCTATACCGATATTATAAAGAGGTAAACATTTTTTGTTTGTTTATACGTAGGGGGTAATCTCTGAAACTACTGAATCGATTGAAGAAAATAGTTTTACTAATAAAAAGCTACACTATCCCTGAGTAACATAGGCTATAATTCATATTGATAAAAACATTTTTTATTTCAATATTTGTAAATTTAGTCGGAAAAATCTTAGGTTAGGCCTAGACTGATGAACCAACTTATGCATTTACATTTATTACCATTAGTTGTAGCTAACGTATCACCGAGGATGACGACGTGTCGTTGAAACACGTTTGATCATTAAATGTATGTGTGTGAGAATTAGTGTATTGTTATTATTATTATTTTTAAATAATTCCTTCTCACTCGTCGAGCTCAGAGTTTATTAATTTATTACCATAGCAACCAATTGAATAAAATAACACATAAAACAGCTGTTTGCTCCAATATTTCCATTAACAGCTGATTTCAAACTTTGAAGCAATTATTTTTGTATTTCTAACTTTTAGGTTAGGTTTTTATTAAAGTGTAGAACTGAGCCTTGCTGGTTCTTTTAACCTTTATTATAACAGCAGTTATAATAAAGGTTAAAAGAACC
>JAGFPH010003562.1:70752-84126 GCA_018207615.1 Philaenus spumarius | reverse complement strand
GGAGTATCTTCAATACACAAAGCATTGCGTGCTTCGCACTGCATTCCACATATTGGGAGTATCTTCAATACACAAAGCATTGCGTGCTTCGCACAGCATTACACATATTGGGAGTATCTTCAATACACAAAGCAATGTGTGCTTCGCACGGCATTCCACATATTAGGAGTATCTTCAATACACAAAGCATTGCGTGCTTCGCACGCCAACCCCCGAATTGGGAGTGTCTTCACTACACAATGCATTGCGTGCTTTGCACGCCAACCCCATGGTAAAATCCACTACATGGCTTTGAACCGGGTACTTTTTTATGGTATTATACGTGTTGATCGATTTTGGGGGAACCAAGCGAGCTATAAGGTCGCATAAAAAGTACAAAATGTGCAGAATAACATCCTACATTTATATTAGTAGAAAAAAACAAATTCATTCTCGTAGGAAAATTCTCAAAAAATTATTACTTCGGTTAAAAAACGTGCTTCCGGTTGTTGGATTTTTTGGCTAACGAACTCGTCCGAGTGACGTAGACAACCAACATGTTTACCAAATTTGAACCAAATCGGACTTAAAATGTGGTTGTTAGATTGTGAACACATATATACGTCTAAAATTTCTAATGACTCCCCAAAATGTGTTCTGCCGACCATGATCAGTGCTCATTACTACTCCCGACCTTAAGTCTTACCATAAGGGTCACAGCAAGGCTTATACTTCCTATGGAAATTTGCAAACAAGTTAGGGTAAACAACCCTTCTCCTTTAGGATCTTGACACGGGCTCCGGAAATTTATTTTTAAAACATCAGCTTTTATAAAGTTTGTTGAATTTTTATTTTCGATTCATGTGGTGACCACAATGGCTTCTTTACTAGTTTGGCTGATCAGGCTGTCCGCTAGTTTTATATATATGATCCTTCAATTATTTTTCGGATGTAATACCTATTTTGTTTTGTTTTGCCCCTTCTTAATTGAATTTACGATTTCGGACGATATATGTTGGACTATTTTCGATTTCACAACATGGCCTTTGTCTTTTTTTTTCATTAGGACATTTTTATGTGTGTCATGTTCAGTTTTTTATTTCATAACAAAGTCGATTCATTTTCTTGAAACATTGTGAATTATTACCCCAAAATAAAAAAAAAAATTACCGTAATACTGTTTTACAAAGTATTGTTTGAAAGAGTTTTATTTAAGATTATCAAAACTGTTGTTTTGGGAAATTTTGAGATAACCCATCCAATTTGCGGCCAAAATTTAGAAAGAAGCATTACATTTTAGAGACGCTTGTAGAGGGTGATTTTTGCAAACCAAAATTTGAACACGGGATGGTTTTTCACCTTTGGGGGACTGTTAGAAAACCTATTTACAAAATCCCAAAACCCCTCCGCCTCCCACCACACCGACTCAAAGCTTTGTATTAGACACGTATAATTTGTGAAACAGATACAACATCTGACACCTTATATTAAAGCCTAAAAACCTTGGACTACTGCTGTAAGAAAATAAAAATCAGCCTTCCCATTCGCTCACTATTTTAAAAAATATGACAGAATTTTAGAATCAAGATGGATAGATGTATCAAACTTATATTAGTACATGAAGCAATTTCAGTACAGAAATCTCATTTAACTTCTCCTGACAGTGATAGTATATTTTTTAAATCTAAACATCGATTGTTTGTATTAATTTACGTTAGATTTCCATTATATCAAAGTTTTAAAAAAACTTACGTATGTTAGAACAAATCTTAAGCTTTGTTTGATTATTTAATGTATTCATTATATTGTGCATAAAAACCAATGGTGAACAACTCTCAAATGGTGGTGGTAACGTATTACCAAAGAGTAATTTAGCTGTCAGCTTTAGCTTTATGTAGTATTTATTTCTTTAAGAAATATAGTTTAATTTGGCGGGTACGTTCACGGTAATTACTTCTTATGTTCAGCTCGCGCTGTCCCTCGGATACCCTCTACCATTCCTCGTTGTAGTTAAGCGTTTAAAATGTTTATTAATATTTTCTGTTTAGTAATTATATATTAGTTTTAGTACACACAGGTTGTTCCAAAAGACTAGGCCTAATGACGGCATGCATTTATTCAAAACTGTTGGATTACAAACAATCTATAACGTTAGTTTTGACGAGGTCGTACCAGGCGAGATGAAACGTTGTCTGGTAATTCGACCAAAAAAGACCCCGAAGCGTTGTAACTTATTAACTGCATAAATAACATGTTGAAAAAATAAAAGAAATTGAAAATAGGGGACCATCGTAAATCGTAGAAGACACTCAAACAAAAATTTGTATCACCACTGTTCACAATCACCGCACATATCCATTCAGAACAACTTTCCTGTCAGCCTTAAACAGTATGGACAAATTTTTAAATACAATAGACTTCTTTCAAATTTTAATTTTTAATTTAACTCATTCAGAACAACTTTCCTGTCAGGCTTAAACAATATGGACAAATTTTTAAATACTGTATAGACTTCTTTCAAATTTTAATTTAACATAAAATTTTTTAATTATTAAACGATGTTTAGAGGTATATAAGTGATGTGATATATTAAGCGGTGTCGATTGCTCGTGCGAGTCAATTGTAACGGTCATGCTGAGTTATGGCCGCTAATGGTGGCCTCTACCGGCCTCACTGCCTCGCATGCCTTCACTCTATATAACTCTGTCCTCTCTGAGGAAAGATAGTCAACTGGCCACATAAAGTACAATCTGGCATACGGCTAGATAAAGTACAATCTAGTCACGCACCAAGTAGATCTAGTTTTACAACGCTTCACCCACCGCAATAGTCCGTCGTTCCTCTGCTCTAAAAATTACATTTTATATTTACCCCTCCCTATCAGAGGTACCGGTATGGCGTACCGTTACAAATCGAGCACTGGTCGACGCTAAACGTCAGTCAGATTGCATTAGAACCAAAATGTCAGTTGGGCGGTATTGTTTGCTATGCGACGACATACATAAGTCGTAAAATCGTACCATTAATTTCTTTCACCATAATCTTTTCATCAAAGCCGCAGCCGAAAGCTTCCCTTTCTAACTTGCAGTTAATATTTTTTCCACGCTTTGGGCCCAATTTTTTTTGTAACAACCTGTATATTATTATGTAACATAATACTTTATCAATAGTAAACACAAAATTTCTTTTTCCAAATATTTTTGTCGAACGATTTCATTTAATGCTGGGAAGAAATCAAATTATTTGTTAGATTATAAGCAAATTGCAACATCACAGGTTGAAAGGGTAAATCTATGAATAAGACCGGTGATGTAGAAAAATTGAAACTTTAAATTAATGTTGCCTTTAGATTTTGTAATTTCTGTGTGCCTAATGATGTTGATCGTATCGTTATTTTTTAATTAGTTTTTCCCGGCAGTAACGATGTTCCAATGAAATTTCTCGAAGTTATTGCTGGGTTTTGGATAATAAAATGGATTCATCTTAGGCTAGATTTTGATCTGACGAGAAAGTATAATTTAAAATATAAACTAGTAACACTTTTAACCTTTGATTATGTTTATTTATAGTGTGGAATTACTTGTCTATAGATATAATGTTAAATAGATTTAGTCTGTTATTTGTATTTTCATATGGAATTTGTCTTATCGTTATTAACTTTCATTTGTATATTATTCTTTAATTTGTGTTCATTCGAAATGTGTGTGGAAAGTAAAATTAGTGGTTGCTTGTTTTAGTTTGTCAGTTTGTTATTTTTTTGTAATTGAATTTATAGCTTGATAATTTTGAAAATACTAGCAAAATAAATAAGCGCCTCTCCTTTACGGTTGGAGAACGTTTGACGAAAAAATTGCTTCGTGACTTTCAAATAATTAAGAATAACATAGTGCCCATATACACCAACCTTACTTGAGATATCTTTTTAATTTTTACTGTACAGAATATTTTATTTTTATAATCATACACCCCATCTCGTAAAAATAAACATCTTCTAAATTATGTATGTTTTTTAAACACAAATACCTGAATTACATAACACTAGTTGAATATTCGCATTTCGCAATGGTGTTTTGGTAAATAGGCTACTTTGGACACATACTGCAAGTCTGAACGTATTGTGGTTTCAGAAGGTTTGCGATGTATTTTCTATATACAGGATGTCCCCATTAGTAAAGTGCAAAACTTTGGGGAATGGTTCTATGGGTCAAAATAAGAAAAACGTTTACATAAACACAGACTCAAAACGCTTTGTTTTCTAGATATCCGCCATTTTGTTTATTGTACAAAATAATTCTTATCTAGAGAACAATTTGACTGATTGAGTTCAAACTTGGCATGAAGTTTAGTCTAACAATGATATATCTCAAGAAAAATAAGCGATTAAATCCAATCATGAGTTTCAAAATGGCGGCTTTACGAAAATGTCAAACCTAAATTACTCAAAAGCCTTACAGTTTAACAAAAATTATCTATACACCCTTTTTTGTTGTCCTTTTGATTCCTTATCGGATGTTGTAACTGTCAAACCAATCGGATGAAGGATAATAGTTAAGTTATGTGTAATAATTAGTTTGTTCAACCCGGTATCCTATACATAAATATTGTATGCACATTAATTTTGCTGTCATTATCTTTAACTTAGCTTCATCCGATTGTTTTTGATAGTTACACTAACCGAAAGGGAATCAAAAGGGCTACAAAAAATGTGTCTTGACATTTTTTGTTAAAATGTACGGTTTTTGAGTAATTTAGGTTTGAAATTTTCAAACAGCTGCAATTTTTGACAGTTAAAAAGTCGTAGCGCGTCAGGATCACGTTTTTGGAACGACATTTTCAAAACTCAGTGTGGGGTATCGTTTTACATGGTTTTGAGTATGGGAAAAAAGGTTCAACCTTTCTCACAGTCCCTTACTTTTTAGCGAATTACCATAGGAAAGATGAGCTATTGCATTCCCTGAGGAATGGGAGTAGTGAAGTTCCCATGTGCAGGCTTTGTCGCTTGTTTTACTCGTATGTGAGCAGGTCAAAATAAAGTAAAAACAAAATTTACAACACAAATTATTGCACTGCACAATTAGGTTAAATATACAAAAATCCTAAATTTTCAGTTTGGGGCTACGACGAGTCACCCTTTGGCTGAAAGTGTACAGCCCTTATCAAGATTAGTTTAGGTCTGTAGGTAGTTTTGCGATGTTATACAAACTATTTGATTTAAAATATAATAGTTCATTGAAGAGTAGTTTGCTATGGTGCGTATTGACTTGGTAAATTTCTTATTCTTGTGACACGTTCATTAGTCCATCTTTGCACAAATACAGCGGGATGAAGTTCATTGATAAATTGTCGGAACTATGATTGCTGTCAATTTATGTCTGTGCAGTGCAATGGTTCTTGTTGGAAATTTTGTTACATGTGTTTTTAATTTATTTTCACGTGCTAACATGTGAGTCAGTTAAGGAACAAAACATGAATATGGGAATTGTTCCCGAAATGTGTAGTGAAGAGCTACACCAAAAAGTTGCAAGACTAATAACCAGGGGTAAATACAGTATATATATATATATATTTTTTTTTATTATAGGCGAAAAACCTGGGTGGTTAACATTGCCTTATATATAGGTCTACTTTAAATTAGTATTATACATGGAATTGGCAAAAATTCTTACTTAGCAAGCGCGAGCTAAAAAAGAAAATGGAAGCGCATGGAAAAAGTAAATTTACATTTACTATTACATTCCTAGTAAATAAAATACAAAAACCAAAATATTTTAATTAAAGATAGGAGAAATAATCTGACTTGTTTGCCTTTGTCAAAAACCTGAAAATTTGACACTCGAGGTGCATATAATACATAACAAATTTTTAGTTCGCATGTGTTTTCGGTTTGGAAGGAATCGTTTTAACTTTTGTAGGCCTTCCTTCTATATAAACAAAATGAAAGAACACTAAGAAAATGAGTAAATTTACATTAGTTATTGCATTACTAGTACATGAAAATTCAAAACCCAAAGTTTTGTTCATTTAGAGCTACTCTCTGGCAACAGGAACCGGTAGATAAATCTTTTTTTGCAAAAATATACTTTTCAGAGTTTTAAAATAATGCGACTCTTGCCCTAAGTTTACATTTTTAAATTCTTTAAAAACTATCCCCACTCCTTAAAATATGCCTCGTGGGGCACTGGTATTTAAAAAATTCCTTTCCTTGGACTCTTTTCATTCTAAAAATTCTTTATCTCGGTTATTTGTACTGCACAGGTGGCCTGTTGTACTCTTAAGAATAGAGAAGATATCGTTTATTCAACGTATTTCAGAAACACTAATTCAAAAAAGATAAGTTGAATACAATTTCCGATGAACAAATTGACAAACTAAATTTTTGAGCCTCTTTTCCATGAATAAGAGAGTTGTAAAAATAATTCTTTTGCTTCTGTAAATAAGTCAACAAGCATAAAATGTTATCATCTTAGTTTCAAAGGTTAGTTTTTATCATTTACAAAATGTAACATTTATTAAAGTTGTTTTTAATTAAAACATAATTTAGAAAGTAATGTTTTTGCAGTTTCTATAAACCTTGATTGATTTAGGCGACGAATTGACACAACAGCTCAGCTTGCTCTTTTTGTAACACAAGGAAATGAATAGGACGGACTAAATTGAAGAAATAAAGCATTATGTGGTCAAAAGCAAACACAATAAAAAAAAGTGATTCAGGAAGAAACGGAGATATTTCCAGGACGTGTTCTACTAGTGAAAATAAAGAAAAAAGTTCATATAAACATAGGTTCGGAAATGTTTAGTTTTCCAGTTATCTACCATTTTGGTTTTTTTTTACAGGAAATATATTGAACGCAAATTTTGGATTTATTTTTGGTATGACATCTTTTAGCTACGTACAAAAAACCAAAACGTTTTTTCATATATTTTCAAACTGGTCGGCCCTTTTAGAATTTTTAATGAAAATATCTCAAAAACCGCTAATTTTACAATATAGTTCCGTAAAGCGGGGTGTACAGGGTCAGTTGACACATAAAAAGTATCTTGCATGCTCAGCTTTATGAAAATACTAGCTGACCCGTACGGCGTTGCCCGTGGTGGTTGGTATTTTCAGTCTTTTTAACCTAATTGTATTATTTTTAAGTGTTCAATCAGTGAGTGGTATTTGGCTTTTATATATATAGATCTTAAATAATAAAAGCACTATTGTCATAATAATAAAAGATCTGAAATTATGATTTTAGTAACTTTGATCCCCCTAAACCCCTCCTAAAATTTCGAAATTTTTCATACCCTTTCTTAGTGAGCACCTATGGCCCTAGAGGAAGCTACAAACCAAATTTCATTCCAATCCGTTCGGTCGTTTTGGAGAAATCGTGATTTAGTAATTTTTACCCCCCAAACCCCCCTAAAATTTCCAATTTTTTAAAACCCTTTTTTTGTGAACACTTATGGCTCTAGAGGAAGCTACATACCAAATTTCATTCCAATCCGTTCGGTAGTTTTGAAGAAATCGTGATTTAATAACTTTGATCCCCCCAAACCCCGACTAAAATTTCGAATTTTTTCAAACCCTTTCTTAATGAGCACCTATGGCCCTAGAGGAAGCTACATACCTAATTTCATTTCAATCCGTTCGGTAGTTTTTGAGAAATCGTGATGAGTGAGTGGTATTTCGCTTTTATATATATAGATACAACTTTTAAAATTTCACAGCACTTCTTAATGTATACGGGTTTATTCGAAAAGAAATGGACACTTTTTAATGAACACAGAAGAAAAACGGATGTTATCAACCATTACAGAGAGGGCATGTAAACATTTTTTTTAACAATGTTATAGATTTTTCTGCCACAGGTTACACGGCAGACATCAATTCATTAGTCGAGTTCTGACCAAAATCAGTTAAGGGTATTGAAGTCAACACTCTCTATAGCTCTTCTTATTGTCACCTTAATTCCAAGAGGCTCGATAGTGATATGGGAAATAACTTGATCTTTTAACATAACACCACAGAAATAAATCACATGGAGTCAAGTCTGGACTGCGAGGTGGCCCACGCATTAGTGATACATTGTTGTCGTTTGCACGACCAATCCAGCGACCTGGTAATTGCTGGAGGTATTCTCAGACATCATGGTGCTAATGCGTTGGAGCTCCATCTTGAACCAATATGTAGTCATTTCTGTCTTCCTCTAGTTGAGGGATAAGCCATTCACTCACCATATCCAAGTAGGATGTGACTCTGATCGTACTTTCTTGAAAAAAGAAAGGCCAGTATATCTTTTATTTTGATACGGCACAAAACACGAGAATCCCTCTCACGTTCAACAATTAATTACTCTAGGACCTTGTGTTTCCCAGATACGCAGGCTGTGTTTGTTAACCTTTGCGCTGATATGAAATTTTGATTCGTTCCCAAAGACTAGTCGGTCAATGAATCCATCTTCTTCAAAATGTGTACACATGTCAACACAGAATGCAAAACGTTTCTCCTTATCAAAATCACGTAATGTTTGCAAGCTGTAGCTTGTAAGGTTTCATCTTTAAACTTTTTCTCAAAATCCTTCAAACAGATAGCTGTGGAATTTAAAGTTCTACACTTAAGCCGTTTGTTGACCTTTTTGGACTGCGCTAACAAAACTGAGCCTAGATTGAAACTTAATTTACTAATATATGCTTTGTAAAAAAAAAAATATAACAAAGTGTAGAGGATAAATCAAAGAAAAGAACGGTATACTTGTCTTTCCTTAGTTCACAAAAGTGTTTGAGTTATCTTGATTTGAATAACAAAATGACATCAATCTAATGAAACATCGCCGGTAGATATACTACTTGAAGAGAGGGTCATTTGAATACCGTAGGAGCGACAAATGCCGGCCGGTCTTGCCACACTGTCCTAATTATGTACTTCCACTGCTGTCTAGACAAACAAAAAAACTGGTTATTTCTAGTTAACTTCTCACCGTTAAAAAGATCGAACGATTCTCTACAAAATGGTATCAAGATATCTGTAAAAACATATGGAATTCTAGGCGTCATCTCTGTTGACAAATGGGCTGTTTCATTGGTTGAAAAACTGTCCAATTGCTAGGGTTTACAGACATCTTTTGAATTAATCCTGTAAAATAGTGACATCTGATTGGAAGGCGCCATTAGAAAGATAAAATCTTGATGAATCCAATGGTAGCTTTATAATCTCGATAGAAATACTTCTGTAGATGGTGTTGCCCGTTGAAGAAGTGGGAAATAACAGTACAATTGTATGCAGATTCGCGTGAGGAAATAGCTGTAGTCCGATATGCATATTTTAAAACGATGATTACGTATGTAAATATACGTTTTTCAAAAAAGTTGTAAATACAAAAATTAAGGTTTAATTCATTTCCTTTCCAATGGTGCCAGTTTTATTACGATTGGATGAGTTTAAGTGGATTAAATTATCGACTATGCAAATTCTCGCTAAGGTTCGAGCGGGTTGCATTTGCGCCCTAGAGACTGCAGTCTGCCACTTTGAGGGTTAAGTAGGTCTTATGCACGACAGCCTCAAGGGCTTATTTTCACTCCAACATCATTTTAAACAGTTGGCCTATTCTTGCAAAGATTTTCTTGTTCTCAACTTGGCAAGTTTGTATTCCTTAAGACATTCAAAATACAACAGTGAAGGCAGTTTAAAAATTAAAATAAATTTTGTTTGTCCAACGTCTTTACTGCAATCCCATACGCTAGCGTCTGTTTCAGCTACCAACTGTAACAAACTGGACGCACGCGCCGACCGATTGCGCTACGACCGCTCCCGAGGGTTTCAACAACAACCGTAAAACACAAGAAATAACAAAAATTACAATTTATATTCAAATATATACATACTGAAACTAAACACATTTCATACAAGACAGTATTTACAAATTTAACGATTTAGTTTTGAAAATTGTGTACAATAGTGAAAAGTTTTCTTCTTAATTTCTACTTGTGGTAGTTGAGAAGGTACTGTCTTTGTAATTTCAGCCATAAAACTGCGCTACTGATGCAGGATGTTACCAGGATAGATAGTAGCATGGTCGTTGAAATCAAGAAGGCAGAAGACGATAGACAGTAACTGCCTGGTTCAGCTGAAATCAAAGAAACAACAATAAATAGTTGGGGGATACAGTTACTTTTTGTTATAGGTGCTTTCAGTCGCATTAAATATTTGCTCTTTATATCAGTTACTTTAGCCAGCCCTACGACTGTAAAAAAACGACAATCGCGTTGTTTTTCAAAATTTCGTAAAATATAAGTGCATAAGAGCATTTTAGATAGGTAAAAATACAATATCTATAATTAATAATTCGACCACGCAGCTGAACCGCTGACGTGTGTTGAGCAAATTTCCAAAATTAAGTTTATAGCCCTATGTTTTAGGGTTTTAACATAATTTGGGAAATAGATCTATTCACGACGGTGCTGAATAGCTGCAAAATGGTACGCACGCCATTCCGCATACTGGGAGTATCTTCAATACACAAAGCATTGCGTGCTTCGCACGCCAATCCTACGGTAGAATCCATCACATGGCTTTGAACCGGGTACTTCTATGGTATTCTACGTTCTGATCGATTTTGGGGGAACCAAGCGAGCTATAAGGTTGCGTAAAAAAACAAAATGTGCAAAATAACATCCTACATTTATATTTGTAGAGAAAACTCAAAAACAAATTCATTCTTGTAGGAAAAATCTCAAAAAATAGTTACTTTTGTTTAAAAAACATGCTTCTGGTTGTTGCATTCTTTTGGCTAACGAACTTGTCCGAGCGAAGTAGACAACCAATATGTGTACCAAATCGGACTTAAGTTGCGGCCGCACATACATATATATATGATTTTTAATGATACCCCCAAAACGTGTTCTGGGGACCATGGTCGGTGCTCATTTGCTACTCCCGACCTTGGGTCTTACCATAAGGGCCACTGCAATAGCTCATTTTTCCTATGGAAATTCGCTAATAATTACTGCATGCGTAAGAACTTCTACAATTAGAATATGCGCTAAAAGTCAAAAGTGTGTGGAATAAAATGCCTTTTTTAAAGTTTCCTTTTTAACTCTTTATATCTCATTAAGTTTTGCTTTTTGAGTTAAATATATTCCAATGTTTGTGGTGATTTTTGCATTTTTGATATATAAGGGGCATAGAAGCAACATAAAACTGATAGAAATGTTTACGAGATCAATACTACGGAAGTAATGCTCCTTTTGTATATAGTGTCACGATGGTTTACTCAATTCAAAAGTGGTCGTCAATCAATTGATGACATTCGACCTAAATTGATCACTCTCGTATTAAAAACACACTTAAATCTTTAAATTCTTGATAATTTAAAGCGATAACTTACACTTTTTCGATTTCAATAGAGTTGGTAATTTTAAATGTTTGCTCTGAGATCGATCGCCAATACTACTATGGAATTTAAACAAAAATTGGGTGAAATAATTTTCTAAAAGAGACCATGGTTATGGCAAGAAACTCATTCAGTCTTGAAAATTTGTGTGATTGCCAAAAATCGAATGACTGCAACCCTCAACCTTTCAATTCTGTAGATCTTTACTTCTTTATCTTGTTTATACAATTAAAATCAGTGCTAAGAGGAAGCACCGTTGACTTTAATAAGAATAAGAATTTCTGGCATTAAAGCTTTTCAGGACTGCAAAGTACTTTGTAACAAACCTTGTACTCTTACAAAATATTCACAAATATATTTGACAGAAATACCAGAAAATGATGGAGCTATCAGGCTGTGATAGAAAGACAAGAAGAAACTATGGTATAAGCATTAATAATAAAATATTTGAATTAGGCTTACATTCTGAAATTTTGAAATGCCTTTTAGCCACCCTTGTATATTGTATATGTTTATTAATCATTGACAATTTTAGTTAAAGTAGCAAATTTTTCAAAATGTTTTCTTCTGATTTAGGCCTATTACATGTAATTCCATGTGCCTCACAAACATGTAAGTAAAAATACATTTATAACCTCCCTGTTCGTGGCCTAAAATACCGGTACCTATTTTGGATTGTTATAATATTGCTATACAAAATTGTTTCCTCCCAGCAAAACTTTAAAATTAAGTGTAAAAAGATAACCTTCAAAATTATCGCTTATTTATAATCCCAAAGTGTTGGAAAACAAACAGAGTTTTTAGTGCCGGTTTTGCTGTCAATATGTCTACAAATAATATAATTTAGTCTGTTCTATTTGCTCTTTCGATTTAAAAATGTATTAACTTTCATTTTTCAATAGTTTAAAATACCATTCCATGATTTATGATTCAATAATTTAATACTCCTAAAAATCTTTTACCATTCTTACTAGTAAATAGTTTTTAGAGTTCATAATAGGTAGCAGCACAGCACGGAACAATGATTTACAAAAAAAAAAAAAAAATTGAAAAACTACCAAACCAACGATTAAGATAAATAATAGTTTATAATTTGGATTTAGGTAGCAGCACTTACTGGACCAGAATAAAATAACTGCAAATAGTTTCAAATTTAACGTACTGAGGGCAGCACCTTACGGTAGCTAAAACCGTGATGAAATTAACGGTAAACATCTATTGTGTTTCGGTATGATTTTTTAACAGTGAGACGGGACAAACAGTGCTGCCTCACTGAGGAAAGTTGATACTATTTTTTAAAATTGTTGCAACATAAGTTTTGACTATATTGGCTGTTGACTGGTGGCTTTTAAATGAACTATTCTGCAAATAGTTGTTACTTAAATTACTAGAATGCGCTGTTGAACTATATTTTGAACTAAATGGTGGTTAAGAATTTCTGACAGTCCTGTTAGGTGCTGCTACCTGGAAATTTTTAATTAAACTTTCTTTTGATAGAAATGAATTGATAATTTTTTAGTTACTACTTAAACTACTAGGAAGCGCTGTTTAACTGTATTTTAAAATAAATGAAGTTAAGAGTATCGGATCAGTCCCGTAATGTGCTGCTACCTGGAGTCTTTTAGTTAAACTCTGTTATAGAAATTGTAAATTGTTTACAAAAATATAGGTTATATTATGCTGATAATTTGTAAAATAGCAAGAAATAGAAGAAAATAGCTGTTAAACATATAGTCAATTTGTTTCAGAGATAAATAAATACTCAGGATACGTTTTTGGCTATCAATTACATGAAATACTTACATGTTTGCCCTTTTCTGATTGTTTTGTTTTCATAGGCCTACTTTGCCATTTTTTGTTTTTTATATTTTTGAATGGCAACACAAAATACTGAGATATGGTAACTATCTTAGTATTTTAAAAATTATATAAACGAACTATGGTTGGTCCTATGTATGTACGTTTGTCTGTCTGTCGGGCATATCCAAACCACATTAAATCTTGGAATTAAAGCTTTATTTAT
>JAGFPH010003562.1:28314-47655 GCA_018207615.1 Philaenus spumarius | reverse complement strand
TTATTTCCAACAGCTGATACATTTGTTTTTATTTCCAACAGCTGATAAATTTGTTTTTATTTCCAACGGCTGATACATTTGTTTTTATTTCCAACAGCTGATACATTTGTTTTATTTCCAACAGCTGATAAATTTGTTTTTATTTCCAACAGCTGATACGTTTGTTTTTATTTCCAACAGCTGATACATTTGTTTTTATTTCCAACAGCTGATACATTTGTTTTTATTTCCAACAGCTGATAAATTTGTTTTTTATTTACAATTAATTGTAAACTTTTTATATATTGAAATAGTTTCAATATGGAAATTTCTGAAACTTCAGGAACCTATATCTCAGGAACCACTTGACTTATATACTTGAAACTTCGGTTTTAGCAGTTGCTCACTAAGGTCTATGATTGTGTAAAATTTCAAGAACATACCCTGTACAGTTTTCGAGTTGAAAAATCAAACGGGCAGACTTAGCGTTTTATTAATATGATATATGTATATATGTGTTCGCTCTCTAAAAAAATATGACGAGTTTGTTAGCAAAAAAAATCCAACAATCGGAAGCACGTTTTTGACCTTAAGTAACTATTTTTTTGAGATTGATTTTTCCTACGAGAATGAATTTCTTTTTTAATCTTTTTCTACAAATATAAAACTAAACTTTTTTTTTACGTGACCTTATAACTCACTTGGTTCCCCCAAAATCGATTAATACGTAAAATACCATAGAAGTACCCTGTTCAAAGCCATGTGGTGGATTCTACCGTGGGGTTATACACACGCAATGCATTGTGTATTGAAGATACTCCCGATACGGAGGTTGGCGTGCGAAGCACGCAATGCTTTGCGTATTGAAGATGCTCCCAATATGCGGAATGGCAGCTATTTGCAGCTATTCATCACCGTCGTGAATATACCTATTTCCCAAACTGTTGGTCGAAACCCTAAAACATAGGCCTATAAACTTAATTTTGGAAATTTGCTCAACTCACGTCAGCGGTTCAGCTGCGGGGTCGAATTGTTCGGGTGATGACTCCGGAATTTGAAGTTTGAAACCAAAATTTCCTGAAGCGTTCTGAGATATCCACGTAAAAAAGCGAAATGTTGGAACTTTTTTAGTTTTTTGCCCGTAAGACTGAAACTAGGAATTTTTTATCGAAATTAAAGAATTATGGACTTACAAAAAATTAAAGAAGCCAAAATCTACTATCAATTCGATATGTTATTTTTGAATGTAGGGTCAACGGGTAAGGAGCTAGAGCTAGTTGAAAATTTACGAATTTTGCGTACTTAGCAAAAAAATAGCATTCTTCTGAATACAACTCACAGTCTATGCGTGTCTCAAAGAAACGCCTATGCACAAATTAAAATAACACTGAATTTAGTCGTTAATATGCGATAAGTTGAGCGTTCAGTTCGAACGTTCTGACGTGGAGAAGTATTTCGTTAGTAGCTGCCACACACAAGTTAAACCATGTTCATCCTTTCAACTCGTTTGATTTGTCTGATTTAACCATATTTATTGCTAGAAAATTTTTACCCTTCCCAACCCTCATTCATTGTGATACGGCTATCCGGAGTCTGGACAAAAGAAGGAATTCTTTCGTATGGTCTTTCAATTTGTACACAGATAATGAATTATCTGCGAAACACCGACGAAGAAAGCAAATTTCGTAAATTTTCAACTAGTTTTAGCTCCTCTCCAGTTGGTCATAGATTCAAAAACTACAGTTGAAATTATTAATAAATTTTACCTTCTTTAATTTTCTTTAGGGTGGTCGTTTCGATAAAATGCATACCGGTAGTTTCGCTAATTTCGCTAGTTTCGCTAATGCGGGCAAAAAACTAAAAACAGTGCAATAATCGAGCTATTTTTTGCGAATATCCAGGAAAACTCCAGGAATTTTTGGTTGCAAAGTTCAAATTGGGATTCAGTACTTCAAAAAACGTATAGAACTACTCGTCAACGAGAGGGGATTTTTCGCTACCGTTTTACTGGACTAAAGACCAACTTGGCCCTGTCAATGTTTCGACCTTGAGAACTACCAAAGACAAAGAAACCGCAGAAAGTGAGAGCAAGGGCAGTAGCGAGGGGGGGGGGGGAGTCCTCCACTCGGCGTCTATGGCTTTCTTTGGTCACGACTGTACTTTCTTTCACAAGTACAACGCAAATATTTTAATTTGTCTACGTAATAGTGTTTAGTTGGTCGGAGGTAAATTAAAAACGAAGCCGACGTAAAGCCTGAGTTGAGTATACTTGCAGAAGTATCAGCTGACGCACTCGGTTTCATTCGAAATATAGAATCAGTTTATCATTCTTCACAACCAACAGCTTTTTTTCGGTTAGATTAACAGACTAAATGCAAACAAAAACAAAAATACACGAAACACGCATACTGTATTATAATTCAATTCAAAAATCTGTTGTTACATATTATAAATAAAACAGCTGATTTGGATAAAAAAAAACATAACCTAATTTTAGGTCAAGCCTACAGTGAACCAAAACACGTTTATTCGTAACCAATTTGCCAAATATAGAATCGGGTTATCATGCTTCACAACAGGTAAAAGTAAACAAAATGGCTTCTAATGGTATTGTAAGTCAAAAATGTGGTGTTACATATTATATTATTTTCTTTAGCTGGTAATATCACAATTAGTTTGAAATGTTGATTATTGATTAATCTATATATATAAAAGCGAAATACCACTCAGTCACTCACTCACTCACTGACCCACTCATCACGATTTCTCAAAAACTACCGAACGTATTGAAATGAAATTTGGTATGTAGCTTCCTCTAGGGCCATAGGTGCTCACTAAGAAAGGGTTTGAAAAAATTCGAAATTTTAGTGGAGTTTGGAGGGATCAAAGTTATTAAAAACGATTTCTTCAAAACTACCTAACGGATTAGAATGAAATTTGGTATGTAGCTTCCTCTAGGGCCATAAGTGTTCACTAAAAAAGAGTTTTAAAAAATTGGAAATTTTAGAGGGGTTTGGGGGGTAAAAATTACTAAATCACGATTTCTCCAAAATTACCGAACAGATTGGAATGAAATTTGGTATGTAGCTTCCTCTAGGGCCATAGGTGCTCACTAAGAAAGGGTATGAAAAATTTCGAAATTTTAGGAGGGGTTTGGGGGGATCAAAGTTACTAAAATCATAATTTAAGATCTTTTATTATTATGACAATAGTGCTTTTATTATTTAAGATCTATATATATAAAAGCCACTCACTGACTGAACACTTAAAAAGAATACAATTACGTTAAAAAGACTGAAAATACCAACCACCACGGGCAACGCCGTACGGGTCAGCTAGTTTTATTATATATACATAGTTATTAACGGTGGAATTACACCGCATGCAGCAATTCGAATTATGAGGAATGATCGTGGCTTTTTCGATCTCTGACTTACATTAGCTATGTAGACTATAGGTCACCGCTCAGTCGTCATTTCCGAGAAACTATCAGAGTGTATAATAATAAGTTTGCATTGGCTTCGCCATGGGTCGCCTAAGCTAAATAAGTAAACATTTTGATCTTCGTTAAAAAAACAAAAATATTTTGTCACTTGTGAAATTTTGGTAATTTTCAAATGGATGGCCTGATGCCAGAGTGAACCAAGTGACTTTTTCTCTATTTTGAGTTAGTGTCAAATTCTGACGGTAAAAAAGAGTTTATTTCATTTGCCAGAGTGAACCAGAGTTAAAACAGCTGATACGAGAGGGAAATTTTATTATTGTGTTCTGGTAGAGTGGGAAATTTCATTTTGTTTTAGGCCAAACTGAACCAACTGTGAGGCAAGATGGCTGACAGTAAGAAGTTAGTAAAAAATGTTTTATACATTATTATAATAAAACATATTGATAATAACATTGCATTTTTATTTTATTCTGAGCAAACTTTCTTTAAATAAAGTGTGCCAAAATGAACCAGGAAAATGGAATAATTTTGAACCAATTTCAAAGTTTTAAAGAAAAAAAGTGTGCCAGAGTGAACCAAAATTTTATTTATCTACTTAAATTGATAACTTGAGAAAAAATTGAAAGTATTGATGAATAATAATAAAGTTACAGCTCACTTATGATTATAAACCATTTCATTTAACACTTTTTACTTAAATAATATATCAGTTCACAATGGCATATTTTTTATTTGTTATGTACTACTTATGAAAAAATGAACTAAGTGGTTTTATATATATAATATGTAATAACCTTAAGGTAAACCATATGGATATAATTTGTATAAGATCAAAGAGTATGTCAAACCATGTAAGTGACTTTGTTTCTATATATATTTGGATGTATAGACCTAAATATAAGTAAAACTTATAAACCTCCATACTGAAAAAAGTGAAATTATCAGTTAGTTCATTCTGGCATCAGGCCATCCAAATTTAACTTGCTAATTACTCTAGATATTTTTCGTTAAAAATTGTAAACTTCCGTCATTTTAAAAATCTCAACTGCTATAAAAGCGTGTGTGTACGTACGTGAATAACATAATATAACAGCTGATTTCACCCATCGTCTGTAATACTTAAACAAAACTCAGAGTAGATTATACCTTGGGGTTACCTTACAACTTCAATCATTATAATTTCTTGTGAAGCTGATTTTTTAAAACAATATGAGTTATTGAATAATGTATGCTATAATGCGTTATGAGATTTGCTTTGAGATTATAAATTCCGTATAAATACAACCTTTTATCATCAATATATTCGTTTATACAAATTTAAAGAAGAAATACCTATTCGTTTAACTTCGGAAACATTCGTACATCTTCGTATAACATATACACATATTCAATTATTA
This sequence comes from Philaenus spumarius, assembly GCA_018207615.1. Classification (NCBI taxonomy): domain Eukaryota; kingdom Metazoa; phylum Arthropoda; class Insecta; order Hemiptera; family Aphrophoridae; genus Philaenus; species Philaenus spumarius. The sequence goes on along the minus strand of JAGFPH010003562.1, from coordinate 42,834 downwards.
ATTTCTTTACTATGATATTAATAATTTCTAAATCATTTGATTTATCAATATGAAATAAAAAGCAATTAAAAGCTAATATTTTTATCTTTCCTTAAGTATATAGGGTGATCAACTCAAGATGGCCACCATTGGGATCTCGGAACCTATCTGTTTCTCGAAAAACTTTAAATTGGGAACATTCCCTGGATTTTCTACATTAAAATTATGGTGTTACCGTATTTTTAATCCTCGAAAGTTTTCAAACACATCCGCCATTTTTAATTTTTTACATACAAACACCATATTTTGATTGTATTTTTTGGTAGATCATATTATTTTTTGACACTTTTGTTCTTTGGTATATTTACGCTCCATTAAGGAGCTACGGGTTGTTACTTGTAAACACAAATATGGCCGCCATATCAATTATTTTTAATGGGTATTAAAGTAACGTATCGAAAAACGTAAAGTCACTACTGAACGATGGCGGACAGAAACGTTACACAAGCAGTGTAAAATTAAAGCAGTTTTACAACAATGCAAAATAACAGCTGATTGATAAATACATTACATTACAGCTGTTATGCAATGCATTACGTTAATTTCAATTAAAAATAAATTGTTATTTTTTTACACTTGACAGCCCGTAGCTCAGTAATGGCTGCGTTTAGAGAAAAATACCAAAGAACAAAAGTGAAGGTTACCAATTTATTCTGATAGTTTCCGAGACCATAATGGTGGCCATCTTGAGTTTATATATATATAAGCGAAATACCACTTACTCACTGACTCACTCATCACGATTTCTCAAAAACTACCGAACGGATTGAAATAAAATTTCGTATGTAGCTTCCTCTAGGGCCATGGGTGCTTACTAAGAAAGGGTTTGAAAAAATTCGAAATTTTAGGGGGAGTTTAGGGGAATACAAGTTATTATAAAACGATTTCTTCAAAACTACCGAACGGATTGGAATGCAATTTGGTATGTAGCTTCCTCTAGGGCCATAAGTGTTCACTAAAAAAGGGTTTTAAAAAATTGGAAATTTTAGGGGGTTTGGGTGGTAACAATTGCTAAATCATGATTTCTCCAAAATTACCGAACAGATTGGAATGCAATTTGGTATGTATCTTCCTCTAGGGCCATAGGCGCTCACTAAGATAGGATTTGAAAAAATTCGAAATTTTAGGGGGGGGGGGGGGGGGTGATCAAAGTTATTAAAAAACTATTTTTTCAAAACTACCGAACGGATTGGAATGAAATTTGGTATGTAGCTTCCTCTTGGGCCATAGGTGCTCACTAAGAAAGGGTATGAAACATTTTAAAATTTTAGGAGGGGTTTGGGGGGATCAAAGTTACTAAAATCATAATTTTAGATCTTTTATTATTATGACAATAGTGCTTTTATTATTTAAGATCTATGTATATATAAAAGTCAAATACCACTCACTGACTGAACACTTTAAAAGAATACAATTACGTTAAAAAGACTGAAAATACCAACCACCACGGGCAACGCCGTACGGGTCAGCTAGTAACGTATATAAATACAAAATTTTAACAAATAGGCCTACAATTTTATAAACCTTATAATTATACACATTTACCGAGTTAAAAATCCCCCTCAGCATAGTTAGGTAGGCCTAGAAAAAGTCTTGTTTTTAAATAATATATTTTTAAATGATGTATTACCGATGTATATCTAATTAATCTGCCTGTGATATTTTACGGGGGCTTTCTAGTATAAATAATAAGTATTGGTTCTTGGTATACTGGTATAATTTAGGTGTACAAATAAATATACCAAATTCGAACTTTAAATTATAATAATGTTTACATCCGCCATTATTTTTCAAAAACACAATGGCCGACAAATCGAAATCTAAAGGTTTCTTTGTCGGCTGGTAAGCATTATTCCAAGAATTACTTTTATTCTGTATACCCACTTGAAACCAAACATTACTTTTCGACCCGCCGTTAGACTTTCTACTTAGAATGAGAAAGTGTCGGCGAAGACGCTTTATTCATAAAATAACTGCAGTAAACCACGTTAATATTAATGTTATATAAGCTCTTATGTCACAGATCCGACGTTAGGTTAAGTATAAAGTGGTCAGATCCACGCGTCAATCAGTGAAAGTATGTATTGTCTCAAGATACAAGACTGTATTTGTGGTCTATGTCTGCGGCATAGTACATTAGGACCGTTCAGATAAATAATATAACCAAGTAAGTGAAGGGATCAGGTCATCAGCGAATTTCCATAGGAAAGATGAACTAAGGTCGATGAGCACCGATCATAGTCTCCAGAACACGTTTTGGCGTTCCATTAAAATGTATTTACAGAGTGTCCAAAAGTCCCAACCCCCCTTAACTTTGAAACAAGTAGAAATAAATAAATGAGCCTCGGGGTATCTTCATACGGCAAAGGGAAATGCATTTTGGTGTAACCGACCATTGCACCCCTTACCCCAATATGGGGGGTTGAATCTTAACCCTATCGGGATTTGTTAAATTAGCAACTTTATTTAAAACTTTGACCGGCCGCCATTTTCGTACGGGTAAATAGAGACCTCTAATTAGTGCCGTTCTTTTTCATTTATCAAGCCCTTTAAAATGAGGTATCACTTGATGGGGGTTTGTATTTAAGATTTTTGAATTATCCTCTCAAACCCCCCATTTTGACTTAAGGGATGAAATTGTACCAAAATTCATCTCCCTGTGTCATATAGGGTTACCCCGAAACTCATTTATTTATTTCTACTTGTTCCAAAGTTAAGAAGAGGGGGGGGGGTATTTTGGACACCAGGTATATAATATATATATATAAACAAAATGTACATATGAGTGTGTCTGCGTTCGCACTCTTCCGGCAGCAATTTTCGTCCGATTTGGTCCAAATTTCGTACTCACGTTGGTGCTCGGACGGGTTTGTTAGCCAAAAAATGCAACAACCTGAGCATGTTTTTGATCGGGAGTAACAATTGTTAGAGATTTTTTGTACTGGAATGAAACATTTTTTGGGCTTTGCCTAAAAAATTAATACAGGAAATGATTCCGCACGATACTTTTTGTTTACTTACACGATCTTATAGCCCGTCTGGTCCCCCGAAAATCGATCAAAATGTAAAATACATAAAAGCATCCTATTCAAATCCACGTGCGGGATTTTTCTGTTGCGAGCGAAATGAAGTATCGAGCGAGCTTGGGCTTGAGGCTGTGCAAACAAATTCTAATATATTTCGTACACAGAGGTGGCTATTCGACACCTTGGCGATTAGACCGATTTCCCAAACAATTGGTCGAAACCCTGAAACATATGTTGAGTTTGGAAATTCCCTGAACTCACGTCAGCGGTTCAACTGCTTGATCGAATTATTTTATCGATTGCGGGCCAAATAGTCCGGGTACCTTCCAACGAAGTATAGACCAGAAAAATATTTCGTCAAGGCGGACATAGAGTCTGGGTCTTTGCAGATTGACAGCTGGACTCTTTGCTCCCCTTTTACGTTTGTACTTGACTCTCTACCTGTATGAAAATTATTGCCTAAATCCTTCAAAAGGTGTATAATTTAAGACTATTTATTCATTTAATATAACCTTATTTATAATCTAAATTATTAATTATTCCAATACTATTATCAACTATGTTGTTTTGTAAAACAGAATTTCAACCCTAAAAAATGCCAGAAGAATTTACTTACAGTCTCTAATCACAGTATGTTTCCGGTTTGTAAACAAACACTCACACACCCTCGTATATGTATGTGGGGGATAATCTTTGGAACAACTGAACCTATTGGAAAAATAGTTTTACTAATAAAAAGCTTCACTACATATGCTATAATTCGTTCTGATAAAAGCAATTTATATTTCAATATTTGTAAATTTAATCTAAAAAAAATCTTAGGTTAGGCCTAAACTGATGAAGCAAAACATGTATTTACATTTATTACCATACCAACCAATTGAATGAAATAACAGTTTGCTCCAATATTTCCATTAACAGCTGATTTCAAACTTTGAAGCAATTATTTGCATTTCCAACTTTTAGGTTAGGTATTTATTGAAGTATAGACCTGAGCCTTGTTGGTTCTTTTAACCTTTATTATAACTGCTGTTGTAAAATATACGAAATAATTTGATTTGAACGTTTAACACTATTTACCGTCTTAGCTTTGGGGTTATTATTAATAGTACACCTTTATTATAAAGAAAAGATAACATGATTGTGTGTATTGAAGGTTCCAATGGGTTGGCGTTTCCCCTAGTAAGAGATGAAACAGCTGATTTGAATCAAACCCTTAGCAACACAGTTCTAGCTGCGGCCTATTCGGAACCAACACACGTATGTTGAATGCATTTATATTCATTACCATAGCAACCAACTTAGAAAATGTATAATCAATTAATTGTTTATCACAACCAACAGTTTTTTTTAGGTTATGTTAACTAAATTAAAATAAACACAAACAAAAAAGCTTACTGTATTGCAATTCAACATCCTGCTGTTACATACTATAAATTAAACAGCTGTTTTCGTAAAAAAATTAACACAATTTTAAGTCACGCATTTACTGAACAAACATACATTTCTTGAAAGTGGCAAATTTGGAATCTGGTAATTATTCTCCACAACCAACCACTTTTTAGGCTAGGTAATAGCAAACACAAACAACGAAAGAAACTTATTGTATCATAATCCAAACACCTATCACTGTCAAAATTGTGCCAACTTTATTCTTTGTTTATTTGACCAGTTTGAAATACCACTTTTAGTATATCACATTTTCGTCAAATTTTATAACTTTATAAAAATAAAAAAAAAAAAAAAACTCTGTCCTATTCAATCGTTATTTCCGTGAAAATATCGTAGTGTACAATAATCTGTTTGCATTTGATACCTTGGGCGTCCATATGAAATTTTCTAGGGGGGAGGGGGGCTAGACCGGGATATTGGGCTTCAAGGCATATTAAAGAAGGTGTGTGCATACGCAGCTTCTCCCTCCACTCCAGCCTACCCGTGACGTAGAGTGCTACAGTCGGAGCTCCAGTCTAGACTCCTTCCCCATATTTACCGCCGAAACCTGTACGACCTTCAAGCTTTTTTGAAGTCAAATTATGTTATTAATTATAGGCAACATAGTGTATTATTGTAATAATATTTCTTATAATTAATAACCATTAATTATAATGCCTTTTTGTGCCGTGTTTGGCTGCGCTAACTCAAACAAAAAAGATAGCTTTTTACGAGTAAGGTTTCACTGATTCCCAAGAAATGTTGATCTACGAAATAAAAAGCTCACTATCCCTGATTAACATAGGCTATAATTAATTTTAATAAAAACATTTTGTATTTCAATAGTTGTAAATTTAGTCGGAAAAATCTTAGGTTAGACATAGAATGATGAACCACCTGTATTTACATTCATTACCACAGCGACCATTTGAATAAAATAATAGATAAAACGACTGTTTGCTCCAATATTTCCATTAACAGCTGATTTCATACTTTGAAGCAATTATTTGTATTTTTAACTTTTAGGTTGGGTTTTTATTAAAGTGTAGACCTGAGCCTTGCTGGTTCTTTTAATCTTTATTATAACTGCTGTTATAAAATATACGAAACATTTGATTTGAACATTTAACATTATTTACCATCTTAGCTTTAGGGTTATTATGAATCCTAAACAATTATTATAAAGAAAACATAAAATGATTATGTGTTAGAAGGTTCCAACGAGGTTGGCGTGCGGAGCACGCAGGGGTTTCCCCTATTTTTGTATAGTTTGGATTTATAACTAAAATATTTTGTAGTATTTTTCTAAAACCCTTACTTTTGAAACTTTGGTTTATCAATTTGGTTTTTTTTCTTTTGAAACGCAAAAATAGTTAGAGAAATTTGTTTAAATATTTTGTTTACATGCTTTTTGTTCTCCATTATATAAATTGTTCTCCAGTATATTTCGTTCTCTATACTTTCCTGAACAATAAAATGTTTAATAGTGTACACTTTACTTGAATAGGATACATTCTATCTAAGAGATAAATGACAAGTGTACAAGCAGTAAAAAAAGTGCCTGACGCTTAGACGGTTAAAACATATATTTTTAGAGTATTAAAATAGTTTTATGTTCGAAGTGGACAGAATTTATGCCGTAACTGAAAATGCTGTTGTATGTTATTAAATAATTTTAAAGAGTAACAAAAATAAAATATTGGTGGTACAAATTATTTTATTTATTTGATGTATAACTCTTAAAAAAAAGGAAATATAGCCCTAAATATGATAGGTTACAATTACAATTTAAAAAAATAATTACAAAATTATTTTAGTGCAGTAACAAATAAATAAATATTTGTAAGTAGTCAAATTTACGATACATAAGTAATCCCGTGACAAAATTTTGACGTAAGTAATCTAGGGTTAATACTGAAATAAAACTCAATGTTGTATTCACCACGACTTTTTATTTATCACCTGGACTACTATTTTTTAATTATTTCATTGATAATTAGTTTATATTAATTTTTATTTATTATTTATCCTTGGGCAGGCATAACTAAGCAATCACAATTTTAGATAGTTTCAATTTTTGAAAAGTAAATTTAGTAGCCTACTAGTAATACTAGGCCTAGTAAACATAACAAAACCAATAAACTGGAAAAATCACCATCTTATTGATGGTAAAAGGTTTTACCCTTTAGAGCTACTTAAATTTGACAACTCTTTAAAAATTCATATTTAAAATTAGATTAGCGTACTTTCAATCGCCACAAGAAGCGAGTAACTATGGTTCTGATTACAATCTTATTATGTAGGACAGCTATAACTTTCATAAAAAAAATTGATGTCAGTATTTACTACATTTTATTCTCTACATTTCTATGTCTTTGAATGCCTCTCGAAAGTAATAGTAAAAAACTTCCTCACTTAGGGTAGTTTTTATGTCAATCAAACCCGTATATTAGATTTAGGCTTGTTTCAAAATTATACGCCTAGGAATATTTGACCATGGACATAGATAATTTTAATGCTGACTTTATTACCTTTCCATCGACACCAAAAACATAATTTTTAGACAACCATAAAGTATTTAATTCGCAGTTTGAGCAAAAGCTTACAATTGCGCTCGGAACTGCTGGTTCAGTGTGTAGCACGTGACGTAGCTGCGCGGGCCGGAGGAGTTCACGCTCCTCGATGCACACACCTTTAATACGCCTTGATGGGGCTTAAAACGTTCACTGCTAAGGACGCACATGTGAGCTTGACACTGAACACTATGAGAAGTGGCCGACGCACAGTGCATTGAACGCCAACCCCCGTATTGGGAGTATTTTCAATACACAATGCATTGCGTGCTTCGCACGCCAACCTCCGTATAGGGAGTAATTTCAATACACCGAGTATTGCGTGCTTCGCACGCCAACCCCCGTATTGGGAGTATTTTCAATACACCGAGTATTGCGTGCTTCGCACGCCAACCTTCGTATTGGGAGTATTTTCAATACACAATGTTTGAACTCTTGTAAAAAATAAAATAAGTATATGTAAAATCAAACGGCACATAAAATTTAAAACATACTTAAGAGCTAATCTATTTAAATACAAATACCTGACTATAATTAATAATATACATATTTTTCTTTCCCTGTGAGCTAGGGGTGGGGGCTGTGGCTTTATACGCGCCCTCTAGTTTTATATACTCGCAGTAAATAGACAAACAATTATTTACCAATGTGTACTTGTACTTTACGTTACTTGCCGAGTTAATTCTACACGTTAATATAAGGTAGCCAATAGACGTTAGAAACGTAGATAAGTTTTACAACAATTGGCGAGCATGCGCGTTGCGAAACACTCCGTATCAATTATTTCAACGCAGGTTCATAACATTATCAGCTGGTTACAACTTCCCAGCTGTGTTAATAGTTTCCGATAATTTCATTAAGCCTTTGCACAGCGCTCCTGGTGGCCAAAGACAAAGACATTACTTTCACAATCTCTCTATGATTAATGTTGGGAAGTACAGTAATTGACACGTCTTTCTACTGTTTGACAGATGGCTCGGAGCTGTCTTCTTCTCTGTCGAACACACGCTGTCAAAGCCATTCCGTCTTTGTTCGGAGCGCGTTTGAAAGTTGTTGACAAATCGAATGTTATCGGTTCTTTCTGATTAGCGCCTTTGGATTTAAACTTTAAGTTATTTGTATATGTGACAAAACAATTGCTTGTTAGCGAATTTCCAAAGGAAAAATGAGCTATTGCAGTGGCCCTTATGGTAAGACCTAAGGTCGGGAGTGGCAAATAAGCATCGATCATGGTCCCCAGAACACGTTTTGGGGTGTCATTAAAAATCATATACATATTATGAATATATGTTTGTATATATGTGTACGCACTCTAGCGGCCGCTTTTTAAGTCCCATTTGGTTCAAATTTGGTACTCATGTAGGTTGTCTACGTCGCTCGGACGAGTTTCGTTAGTCAATAAAATCCAACAATCGGAAGCACGTTTTTCGACCGGAAGTAACTATGTTTTGAAATTTTTCCTACGAGAATGAATTTGTTTTTGAGTTTTTTTTCTACAAATATAAATGCAGGATGTTATTCTGCACATTTTGTTGTTTTACGCGACCTTATAGCTCGCTTGGTTCCTCCAAAATCGATCGAAACGTAAAATACCATAGAAGTACCCGGTTCAAAGCCGAGCGGTGGATTCTACCGTGGGGTTGTGTGCGAAGCACGCAATGCATTGTGTATTGAAGATACTCGCAATACGGGGGTTGGCGTGCGAGCCATTTTACAGCTATTCAGCACCGTCGTGAATAGACCTACTTCCCAAATTGTTGATTGAAACCCTAAAACATAGGCCTATAAACTTAATTTTGGAAATTTGCTTAACTCAGCATAATAAATTATATTAAAGTTAAGTATTTTTTTTAGTTTCATGATTTTGGTATCCAACTTCATAAAATGAAATAAGAACAGAAAATTACTTTAGGTAAGTAGTTTATCTCGTGCGACTTCGATATGCCTTTCGCGATCGTAATCTCATTTTCAAGTATCATTTTACTTTCTCCCCCCTATACGTAGTACATGGAGAAAGTATTGTTTTCGTCTAAATTTTCGAATTTGAATTTTTAGTGGAATTATCTGTTTTGGTGCTCCTTGAACCCCAAAAAATTGTTTAGTGGAATTATCTGTGTTGGTGCTTAATGAACCCAAAAATATTTTTAGTGGAATTATTTGTTTTGGTGCTCCTGAACGAAAAAAGTGGGTTTTTGGAGATGTCTCACCGTGTGTCTGTTAGGATGTGTAAAGAGCTGGAGACCATACTAACGGTCCGATTTTGATGCAATTTGGTACGTAGGTGTAGTTCTGGAATATCTCCAGGCGTTTTTTCGTTTTTTCAAATTTTTGATTTTTTAAGGGGTTTTACCCCCCAAAAATGGCCAAAAAACGAGAAAAATCAAAATTTCTCAAAAACGTCTCTAACGATTTTGATAAAATTTGGCTTATTTGTAGCCCTTAATGTACCCTACCATATGCAAAAAACAGCATATTTCTAAACATTCTCGTTTAGGTAATAATAATAATAATAACTGATTTTTGGCAAAAAGTGGGTTGTTTTTCAAAATTTGTCAGAAAGTTTTTTCGCGCATCCATACAGGCCTAATTGACTTGTTTGGTGCAAATTTGTTCGAAATCGATCGAATATTTTTAATAATAATAATATAATATGGATGTGTGTTATATGCATCTAATATTTTCCATGGTATGTCCTACTTTTGCATTTCTAAATAACCACCTCCTATGCTACTCTTGGGAAGATATAAAGTTTCAACTGGGAGAAAGTATGTGGCAGTTATCTGGTACCGTTTATTTATTATCACTTTTGAAGTCGTCATATATATTCATAAAACCACGAACACATTAAATACAAAAGTACACAACACATGATGTCTATTAGTGCTAGACGGTTTAGCTGGTTGGTTTTATTGTGAAGGCAATAAACAAATAACAGGCAAAATACTTACAGTAATTTCCTGCTCTTATTTCATTTTTAAAAAAGACATCGCACTACCCAAAATGTTTAATCACATTATGTTCGTAATGTTCTACTAATAAGCGAGCACTTAAATGCCAAACGAATTTCCCCGAAGCTTCCTGGGTTCAGACCTTGAAATACACCAAACACCTTCAACACTAGTTTTACTTATTAATTCAATTTCAATTTAAAAAGTCGTACGAGAATTAGTTCCGCGGTTTAGGAACCACGCTTCTGGTTTCACTGACGCTTTCATCTTGACCGTTATTCCGTTTAAAATCAATTTACGTCTGTATTGTTGGGAATTTTGAATATGAAATCGAATAATTACATAGTCCAGGAGTGGCAGAAGCGGACCTGTAAATCATTCGAAGTGATTAAAACAATATTTTGGGGTAAAAAACTAAGAGTTATTTTTTTTAAATATAAGAAATTTTTAAAAGATTTACGTAAACATAAATCGCTTCCGTCTCAAACAATCCGTTTTTGTGCACTGTTAAAAACACAATTGTAATTTTGAATGAAAACATTTGAGTTCAGACTCTACAAATAAGGGGTTTCAAGTGCTCCGAAAACAAACACTTTAAAAATGGCGGATATTTAGAAATGTGTACTTAAAAAATGTTGAAACGAAAAACTTACTAGGGAGATAAATGTTTTTACGAAAAACTGTATTTTTTATATATTTAAAGGACAACCGAATTATCAACAACAAACGGTACCAAATAACTGCCACATATCCCAGTTGAAACTTTATACCTTACCAAAAGTAGTATAGGAATGCAAAAGTAGTAAAATGTTACAATTGAAAATATTAGATGCATGTAACACGCATAAATATTATATTATATTATTATTTAAACTATTCGATCGATTTCGAACAAATTTGCACCAATCATGTCAATTAGGCCTGCATAGCTGCAAGAAAAAAGGTTTTGAAAAACAACCCCCTTTTTGGCCAAAAACCCCCAAAAATCAGTTATTATTATTATTACCTAAAAGATAATTTTTAGAAAGATGCGGTTTTTTGCATATGGTAGGGTACATTAAGGGCTACAATTAAGCCAATTTTTATCAAAATTTAGATTTTTCTCGGTTTTTGGCCATTTTTGGGGTTTAAAACCCCTTAAAAATACAAAATTTGAAAAAATGAAAAAAATACCTGGAGATATTCCAGAACTACACATACATACCAAATTTCATCAAAATCGGACAGTTGGTATGGTCTCCAGCTCTGTACACATTCTTACAGATACACAGACACACGGACAGACATCACTAAACCACTTTTTCCACAGATAATTCCACTAAAAATTCAAATTCGAAAATTTGGACGAAAACAATACTTTCTACATATACTACGTATAGGGTGGAGAAAGTAAAAACCAGAATCATAATAAGGTAATCACGATTTTGAAAATGTTTGTATTTTTGTCGCGCCACAGAAACATATATACGGTTATTTATTACGGTCATTAATATAATTTCATTTTCTAAAAATGAAAACACAAAACACTATTCTCATAAAAATTAGTGTAACGGTGGAACGAGTTTCTACGACAAAGTCGTCATCTTCAGTGACATTTGAGCTGCAACTAAATTATAACTGTTGTAGTTAGTTGTGACTGTTATAATTTAGCTGCAGCTCAAATATCACTAAAGATGACGATTTTGTCGTTGAAACGCTATTGACCGTTCAAACGAATTTTCGTGAGGATTGTTTTGTTTTTATTTGAAATAATATTTCTAACCAGTCAAGCTAGATTATATTTATTAATATATGTTATTTGCGAATTAATTTGAACATATTTTTAACGCTCAGAATTTTAAACAAGTTTTGATTGTAGGCTACTTTGTGTTGTAGATAAATTGCCTGTTGAGCTACAGACAATGTAGCACCTGTTTTGTTTGTCGTTAAAAAAGGGATTTTTTTTTAAATATTAAGAGTTTTAAAGATATTGTAAAATTTACGAAGCAAAGCTTTGTTTTTTATAAAAAAAAGCTTGACAACATTATACAAAAAGTATATGTCAAATTTGAATAAATATATTGCTTACTAAAAGTAGAATGTTTTTTGTCGGTAAAAATGCAAAATGGCGGATGTCCGGATTTTTTTTTCAGAACTTATGTTTATACAGCGCGCCTCAAGAAACCTTTAGGGATTGTTCCGCTGTTGAAATTAACGAAAATGCAAATTTAGACATTAAAAAAATTAGAAAGCACTATGTCCATTTTAGAGGTATCACTAAGTACGCTAATTTAACAGAACTTACACAATTAGGAAGTCCATTTCAGACGTATTACCAAGTAAACTATTTCAACACATAGATCTACAACATGACTAAGCACAATGTCCATTTCATCGGTAGCGTGACGCTACTAGACCCATACAGCATTTGAATTTACCACTGCCTATTTTATTTCGTCGATTTCTTCTTCTTTTACGATCAGCTGTTACGTTAAACTTCTGGCTTATATTGTTACGATTGTAAACCTAAAGCCACGATGGCCGTGGTTGTTAAGGCGTGAAAGCTTTATCAATCGTCATGGCAACCATCAATGGAAAAGTTCCGGGTTCAATTCCCATTGACCCCGAATAATTTCTAAATGGTTTCTTAACAGACAGAAAAAAAAACGATTGTAAACCAATGAAGAAGAAGTAAACCATCGACGAAAGAAAAAAACGCAAAGCGCCTCGCGTAACGCGAGTTCGTATATTTTACCTCATCCAAAAAGTGCTCGGTACGCCTAAAGAAGTTTTCATTTCAAAAATATTACCGAAATATTTAATCAAAACTTTCTTTCAAACGACTGAAACCTAATTAATTCTAAGAAAAGATTTACTTTGTAAAAAAAAATCAACCATACGTATCCCATTACAGGCTAATCAATTCCAAAGATGTTTTAAAATAAAACAAAAAGTACTTTCTCCAAAGGAAGAGGTGAATCAAAACCAGTTTGAAGACGAACATCCGCGTTAAATGTTACAAAAAGTGGAAAGATTGAATTAATTAACTGCTTATGTAATTGAATGATGTAGCAATCTATATGTTTAGAAGCTGGATGAGATTCGGTAATTGTGAAATACAATACATTATGTAGGCTTACCGGTTCTGGACGCATGCGCACGTTCTAACGCATCAACGCATGCGCACTGATAGTTGTTCATTTTGATTATGCAATTAATCTTACAATTAATATATTTTTCCTACAGCTGTTTAATAAATTGTATTTTTGCATACTCACAGCAGTGCGCTAACTAAACTCGGTGTTAAGTAATTATACCTTTTATTTTCTCACTATATTATAGTATAGAGAAAGTATAGTACCCCCTGAGACCAAAAAAGTGGTTTTTGCAAAATGTCTGCCTGTATGTCTGTCTGTATACAAAGGTAGAGTGTCACAAAACGGATATTTCCAAAATAATCTCAACATCGTTTTTTTTGCGATCACTATACTTTCTCTATACTATAGTGGGAAAGTAAATAAACGGTACCAGAAACTGGCACATACTTTCTCACAAACATATTTAAATTATTAAACAGATTCACTGTGACTTCATAATTGTAGGAGGGGTAGTAGAGGTGATATAAAAGCAGGAGATTAACTAATAAATATTATTATTTAGCTAGAGAGAAAACTATTCGATCGTTTTCAAACAAACTTACACCAAACACGTCAATTAGGCCTGTATAGGTGCACGAAAAAAGGTTTTGAAAATGTTTGAAAAACAATCCACTTTTCGGCAAAAAACCCCAAAAATCAGTTATTATTATTAGCTAAACGGAAAAGTTCGATAATTTTTAGTTCTCTAAGAATAACATAATTTAACGATAGTAAATAGAATTGCAAATACGAAAATTTTGTACGTCTATTACTGCATTTTGAAACGAGACCAGGTTAGTCAAATCTTTTTAACTTCCCGCTACCAATAAAGGGAAGTTATTGATTTCGGTCCGATTTTCGAAAGTCGAGTTTTCATTAAATCTCCACGTTTTGAGGTCCCAGGAAGCCATTCTGACTATTCCCGCCGAGGTGTCCGACCGTGTGTGTGTGTGTGTGTGTGTGTGTGTGTGTGTGTGGATGTATGTGTGTAAATAAATTTTTGTCGTACAGTTTCTCAAAAACGAATCAACCGATTGAATTCTACGACATGTCATTCGAAAGGGTGTATCAAAACTTAGATCTGATTAGATTTGAGAGTTAATCCATCGAGCCAATCCGAAGAAATTTAAAAAAATAACCTAAATTTTTTTTGGAATTTTTATGTTTTTTAAAAATAACTTTAAAGCGTGCGAAAAAATCATAATAAAACCATGTATACATTTTTTTGTGCTTAAAAAACTGCGTCGACTGCTTTTTTGAAAATGAAAATCGGACGACGCATTCAAAAGTTATCGTTGTTTAAAAATTCACAAATTTTCGTTTTTTGGTATTTTTTGGTATTTTTTTAACATATCTTCCAGATTTCTCAACCAATCAATATAAACCT
>JAGFPH010003562.1:13484-24184 GCA_018207615.1 Philaenus spumarius | reverse complement strand
TTTTGTGCTTTAAAAACTGCGTAGAATGCTTTTTTAAAAATGAAAATCGAACGACGCATTCAAAAGTTATCGTTGTTTAAAAATTCACAAATTTTCATTTTTTGGTATTTTAACAAAAAAACTCATTTTAAGCGTTTAAAATTCAAACTAAGCGGGAAGTTCTAGGGTTGGCCTGCACGGTCAACCAATTTCCAGATTTTTTTGTATGGTAATAAATGTAGCCGCTTTAAAGAAACGTGTGTTGGTTCAGTATAGTTATGGTTTTTTAATATTATTATTTGACTATAGATAATCATGTTTATGTTATTTTTTATTTCAATTTTAAATGGAACAAGATAAAAATAATAATCACATTTCGGATTAAACCAATATAACGAACACCCTGTATTCATGACAGTTTGATTCTGTCGGCAGTCCCACGACTATTCTTTCTTTTTGTTTGTTTTAAATTTACTGAAAAAGAAATTATATACAGGGTGTACAAAAACCTTTCAGGACTTTGGGATATGATTCCTCATACAAAAAGGAAGGACAAAGTTCATATGAAGGTATGTCGTAAAACGTTTAGTTTCCAGATATCCGCCATTTTGTTGTATGTACAAAATAATTCATATCTAGAGAATGGTTTGACTTATTGAGTTCAAAATTGGCTCGAAGTTTAACATAAGAACGATACATCTCAAGAAAAATAATCGATTATATCCAATTATGAGTTTCAACTCGAAACAATCAGATGAAGGATAATAGTGAAGTTATGTGTAATAGTTGGTTTGTTCAACCCGGCATCCTATACCAAGACAGTAAATACTACACTAACTGTACATTTGCTGTCATTATTTTTAACTTATCTATCGTCCAGTGCTCCACCCAGTGGGGAATCAAAAGTGCTACAAATGAGGTGTCTTGAATTTTTGTTTGTTAAAATGTACGGTTTTTGAGTAATTTAGGTTTGCAATGACAGCCGTCATTTTGAAACTCATAATTGAATTTAATCGATTATTTTTCTTGAGATATATCGTTATTAGGTTAAACTTCCTGCCAAGTTTGAACTCAATCAGTCAAATCGTTTTCTAGATTTGAATTATTTTGTACAAAAAACCAAATGGCGGATATTTGGAAAACTAAACGTTTTAGGAGATACCTTCACACAAACTTTTCCCTTTCTTTTTGTATGAGGAACTATATTCCAAAGTCCTGAAAGGGTTTTTTTACAATCTGTATGACGGAAAATAATAATAACCCCTCCCCGTTATTGAAATTCATCCAAATTCAAATTTGGCTCTTGACGGAGCATTGGATTTTTGCTGATTTATTAAAAAAAATTAAACATTTTTGGTTTCAGGCTAATATTGGATGTTTTAGACATTCCCAAAAAAATATGTTTTCCGTTTTTTGGTCGATAACTCCGTTACTCTTTGACCCACAGAAACGAAAACAAAAATTGTCTGCCGTTAAAAAAGGAAAATATTCCGTCTCTTGCACGTTTCGTGCAAAGTTAACGGGTTTTAAGATATTCTAAGTTAAAAATTTGCAACGGCCGCCATTTTGAAAGTTATACAAATCAATTCTTAGCGTTTGTATATTCGTAAATCGTAACGTACAAAATGCTTATACCAGAATTGAACTCAAAATCTTATCTACTTCTGGAGTTACAGTGAGTTTTTGTAAAAAAAAAGGCCGATTGCGACTAAACTAAGCCAAATTCGAAAACGAGTTAGTTACTGAACATTTCAAATTTATTTCAATGTATACAAACCGATCAGAAAACCGTGTTTGTTGATTTAAAAAAAAATTTTTGTTTGTATAAAAATACCGCTTTATTAGGGTTAAGAGTGTTTCAATTTTTTCAAAACGTTTCCTTACCAAAATATCGTCAACTCAGTTATTGTGTTTTTAAAACCCTCTAACTTTTAAACGGTTAGTCGTATAAAAAAACTTCAAAAACAAAAAAGTCTTAAAATTACTTGCAAGCCCCGAAATCATCATAAAATACAGGTTTTTCCATAATAAATTCGTAAATTGTCCAAAATATTGAAAAAGGTGGCAATTTTTTGAAATTTCAAATTCATATTTTTAATCGTCACTCAAAAGTGGGTGAAGCCCCCCCCCCATTTAAAGTTTGCTATAAATCTTGTACTTTTGGAGTTTTTGGCCCAGTTTAAATGGACACCCTATAGAGCCTTTCAAAACTCGAAAATACAAATTTCAAGTCCCATTTACACAAAAACGGTTAGGCCTATAAAAAAAGTGCAACAAAATAAAATTCATAAACGGAGTTTCTATCTGAAATTTTATTATTTCTTTAAAAATTGGCGGACCCACATAATTAGGGCGAAGTCCCCCTTTAACATTTGCTATACAAACAACTTCTGAGACGCCAATATTGGCCAACTTAAAAACATAACCCGGTATACTCTCTTATCTACTAACCAACAACAGTAGCCACGGTGAGAATACAAATTATATATTGGTGTTGGATATCGGTGTAAGAGGCGGCGGCTCCCAAACTCAGATTGTAAAACCTATTTTACTGTTTTACAAACGTGTGGATCCATCCAGTTTTCATGTACAAAGTATTTGAGCTCAGCTTTACATTTTTTTCCAATTTTTGGAAGTGAAAAATGCATGTTTTTTCGTTTGTTTATCCTCTATAGGCTCAAAAACTATTCGACCAACTTCGATAAAAAAATTCACACTTTATCCATATCATTGTCAGAAGTATTTATCATTACAATTATACAGTCTAAGGAGTTGAAATGGGGGGGGGGGGTTTGAACTACCCCTATACAATAAATATAAAAATGAAACTAACTTTCTACAAGATATATGCAAAACTATTAGCAATTTAATTACTAAAGGGATGAAATGTAATAACTATCATTTAAATTAAATATTAACCCACTTACTTGTTCTATAGTCTCAAAAACTACTTAACTAATTTCACGAAAATTTCACAATTTACACATAATATTACCATGATTTTTTTTGGGAATAAGGTCACAAACAAATAGATTTAAATGGGGTGCTACCCCTAGACAATAAAAATAAATTGCACTAAATTCCTATAAGCTATAAATCTGAAATTATTTAATATTATTCTTAATGGATACAAAAAACAGTTGCAATTCGATTACTAAGTCAAAGGGATGAAATGGTGTAACTATCCTTAAAATTATTAAATCAAGCAATAGAAAAGCACTGCCAGGTCTACTAGTAAATTATGAAATGCGCTTAAATGTTTGCTACTTTTAAATAAATCGTTTTAAACGACACCACACGACTTTATCTTTGGAGGACAATTGTATTAAAAACATTTACGTCAACAGAATAACCTAGTTTTGCAAGGATCGTTTGATAAATTTGTATTAATTTTGTTATGGTCGTTGGATATCACGTTCAAAATATTTCATTAATTTATGTGTTTTTTAAAAGTATTTAATGTTAAGACTAAGTGCTAGTTAAAGAAATAACGACTTTAAGAACAAATAAATTTTATGTGAAACTACTTAAAGGGTGACTGAAAATTATGGTAAAAAATTTGTTGCACATGATTAAACACGCAAAAACAAAGAAAAACGTTCCCACGAAGGTATGTCCTATAGTGCTTAGTTTTCTGTCTATTTGTCTGTAGGTGTTTTATATTTTGTATCTAAGAAACCAAATAGGTTACAACTCCAAATTTCTATCTGTCTGTAGGTGTTTTATATGTTGTATCTAAGAAACCAAATAAGTTACAAACTCCAAACTTCTATCTGTCTGCAGGTGTTTTATATTTTGTATCTAAGAAACCAAGTAAGTTACAAACTCCAAATTTCTATCTGTCTGTATGTGTTTTTTATATTTTGTATCTAAGAAACCAACTCAGCTACAAACTCCAAATTTCTATCTGTCTGTATGTGTTTTATATTTTGTATCTAAGAAACCAACTAAGCTACAAACTACAAACTTCTATCTGTCTGTATGTGTTATCTACTATATATTTTGTTTCTAAGAAACCAAGTAAGTTACAAACACCAAATTTCTATCTATCTGTCTGTGTTTTCTAATAAATATTTTGTATCTAAGAAACCAAGTAAGTTACAAACTCCGAATTTCTATCTGTCTGTTTGTGTTTTCTATTACATATTTTGTATCTAAGAAACCAAGTAAGTTACAAACTCCAAATTTCTGTCTGTCTGTATGTGTTATATATTTTGTATCTAAGAAACCAATAAGTTACAAACACAAAATTTCTATCTATCTGTATGTGTTTTCTACTAAATATTTTGTTTCTAAGAAACCAAAAAAGTTACAAACACCAAGTTTCTATCTGTCTATATGTGTTTTCTACTAAATATTTTGTTTCTAAGAAACCAAGTAAGTTACAAATTCCAAATTTCTATATGTCTGTAGGTGTTTTATATTTTGTATCTAAGAAACCAAGTAAATTACAAACTCAAAATTTCTATCTGTCTGTATGTGTTATATATTTCGTATCTAAGAAACCAAGTAAGTTACAAACTCCAAATTTCTATCTGTCTGTATGTGTTATATATTTTGTATCTAAGAAACCAAGCAAGTTACAAACTCCAAATTTCTACCCGTCTGTATGTGTTTTCTACTAATTATTTTGTTTCTAAGAAACCAAGTAAGTTACAAACTCAAAATTTCTATCTGACTGTATGTGTTTTCTATTACATATTTCGTATCTAAGAAACAAAGTAAGTTACAAACTCCAAATTCGTCTGTAAGTATTTTCTACTAAATATTTTGTTTCTAAGAAACTAATAAGTTACAAACACCAAATTTCTATCTGTCTGTATATGTTTTCTACTAATTATTTTGTTTCTAAGAAACCAAGTAAGTTACAAACACCAAGTTTCTATCTCTCTATATGTGTTTTCTAATAAATATTTTGTTTCTAAGAAACCAAGTAAGTTACAAACTCCAAATTTCTATCTGTCTGTATGTGTTTTCTATTACACATTTTGTATCTAAGAAACCAAGTAAGTTATAATCTCCAAATGTCTATCTGTCTGTATGTGTTTTCTACTAAATATTTTGTTTCTAAGAAACCAAGTAAGTTACAAACTATAAATTTCTATCTGTCTGTATGTGTTATCTACTAAATATTTTGTATCTAAGAATCCAAGTAAGTTACGAACTACAAATTTCTATCTGTCTATATGTGTTTTATACTAAATATTTTGTTTTTAAGAAACCAAATAAGTTACAAACACCAAATTTCTATCTATCTGTGTTTTTTAAAGTTACAACCTCCAAATTTTGGGTGGTTACTGACGTATTTAGTGTTAGTGAAAAAAAGAAGAATTATCAAATTTAAATCATAATTTTCAAAATGGCGGCTGTTACAGATCTTTAACGTGGAATATCTTGAAAACAGTGAACTGTTAAAAAAATTCACAGGAGACAAAAATTGGGCTTTTTTAACGACTTACTAAATTTTTTGGTTTTTGTAGGTCAAAGTGTAACCGAGTTATCGACAAAAAAAACTGAAAATTCAATTTCTTTGTAATTGTCTACAACATCAAAAATTTGTCTAAAAACAAAAATTTTCAATTCTAATAAATAAGATAAGATCATTGCTCTGAAATGCAGTACAAATTCAAATGTTGCTCTTAACCGTTTCAACAATTTTGTACCATAACTTTGAATCACTCTTTATATTTACTTTTAACAAATTTAATATTTAATAAATCCACCATTACAAAAATAAGTTCATTTTTTCTATAACAAATTAAAATACAATTTTTATTCAGACGTTTACATTTGGAAAAGTTTATATAGTAATGCCAAAACAAAAGTTATTCACTAAATTTTGTTGGGTTCCATTTTACAGCAATCAATAAATATTTTAATTTTTAATATCGATACGATAAGATGTTCTTAAAATTGTTATTTCCCCTTCATGTAAACATATGTTCCTAGTAATAACACACAAAACACAAAACTCACAGATTCCAAGGTATCCGAAGGGTTAGGCGACACAAAACTATATGCAGATACTACAGCAGTGCTACCTATATTTATATATTTGTATAGAGTGAGAGGGAAAGTGGGGAGATGGTAACGCACGCTCTAGGAGGCCGTGACCTACCTCGGGTCAGACATCTTCACTCTTCTTCATCTCCTTCACGTTATTGCATCTCTGGTTGGTCTGGATGGCATTTTTCCGGTGAATAATCGATCGCGGACAAATTTCTTTACGAAGACGAGCGCGGATGGTTAGCAGAATTAAAGTGTGTAGGTTGTGTTTCAACTTTACGGGCGTTTTTTTACGAATTTGGTTTTATTACGACTTTCCTTTTCGTTGAATTGCAATAAGATGTTGTACAGTATGTACTTTCTAAATCTACACAGTTTATTAGAGATGCTGCGGATACGAAAACACATGTTTGATATTTTTAGGAATATTTTTGGCAGGGATGGCTCTATTATTAGCGAATTTCCATGTGAAAAATGAGCTATTGCAGTGGCCCTTATGGTAAGACCCAACATCGGGTGTAGCAAATGAGCACCGATCATGGTCACCAGAACACGTTTTGGGGTGTCATTAAAAATCATATGTATATATATATGTGTTCGAACTTTAGCGGCAGCATTTTAAGTCCGATTTGGTTTAAATTTGGTATACATGTTGGTTGTCCACGTTGCTCAGACGAGTTCGTTAGCCAAAAAAATCCAACATTCGGAAGCACGTTTTTTGGCCGAAAGTAACTATTGTTTTAGATTTTCCCAACGAGAATGAGTTTGTTTTTGAGTTCTATAAATATAAATATAGGATGTTATTCTGCACATTTTGTTTTTTTACGCGACCTTATAAAAATCGATTAAAACGTAAAATACCATAGAAGTACCCGGTTCAAAGCCATGTGGTGGATTTTATCGTGGAGTTGGCGTGCGAAGCACGCAATGCATTGTGTGTTGAAGATACTCCTATTGCGGGGGTGGGCGTGCGAAGCACGCAATGTTTTGTGTATTGAAGATAATCCCAATATGCGGAATGGCGTGCGAAGCACGCAATGCAATGTGCATTGAAGATACTCAAAATATGTGGAATGGCGTGCGAACCATTTTGCAGCTATTCAGCACCGTTTAATAGACCTATTTCCCAAATTGTTAGTTGAAACCCTGAAACATAGGCCTATAAACTTAATTTTGGAAATTTACCCAACTCACTTCAGCGGTTCAGCTGCGTGGTCGAATAATTTAGTTGTTGGGTGGGCCCAGGCTCCACTGGGGGATTTGGCTGTATGGCTTTTCCTCCCGGATATTTTTTAAATTCAAATGCAAAATGGTGAGTTTTATGGCTTACTGAGGGTAATTTATTACTATCTAAAGGGATGGTTCAACAAGAAAATGTTAGGACTTGTCCTACTAGTGAAAATAAAGAAATAACATTCATACAAACATAGGTTCGGAAATGCTTCGTTTGAAAGTTATCCACCATAGTTTTTTTTCATAATACTTAATATCTGGCAGAGGAAAAAAATGCTTTGCTAGTTTGCACCCCGACCTTGCGGCCTAGGACAATGTACTGTTTCGCTTCGCTCGCAGCGGGCAGACTCGTTTCTAGAGTTTTTGTGAATAATCTCCTATATTTATTTTTTTTACATACCTAAAAAAAGTTTTATTCGAGTAAGAAAAATCTCAAAAAATCTTTATTTCCAGTCGTAAAACGAGCTACCGGTTGCTGGATTTTTGGTTAGCGAACTCGCCCGAGCTACTTTGAAAACCAACGTGTGCACCAAATTTGGACCAAAACGGACGTAAAATGCGGCCGTCAGATTGCGAACACTTATACTTTTTAGTGACAGCCCGGTACGTATTCTGGGGACCAAGATCGGTGCTCATTGACCATTCCCGACCTCAGATCTCACCAAATGAGTCACTGTAGTAGTTCATCTTTCCTATGGAAATTCGCTAATAAGTATATATGTAAAATGAAACGGTACACAATAACAAATATTGTAGTACTAAACCACTTAATACGTAGAACTGTATTTTAAGTAATTCTCTTAAAATACAAATCAACTACGATAAAAGCGAGTGTACAACATAATGTAACAGCTGATTTGGCCCATCATCTGTAATATTTAAACAAATCTGTAGTTTGGGGTTATGTTTACAACTTCAATCAATATAAGTCTTGCAAAGTTGATTTAAAAAAAAAATGTTTTACAGAACTAATGTATTCTATAATACGTCATACGACTTGCTTTGAGTTTATAAAATTAATATAAAAACAACCTTATATTATTAATATATTCAATTATACAAGTTTAAAGAAGAGATAGCCATTCGTTTAACTTCGGAAACATTCGTAAATCTTCGTATAACATATAAACATATTCTATTATTAATTTCTTCATTATAATATGAGTAACTTGTAAATCATTTGATCTATCAATATGAAGTTAGAAATCAATTAAAATGTAATATTTTTATCGTTATTTGCATATATATCATAATGAATATAAATACAAAATTTAATTTGGCGTGTGTCCAATATTTAAAGAGATTAGAATTACATGGTTGGGTTCAGAAACACTAAGTATAAAAGATTACAAAGAATATTTGAATGGTAGAAATTAGAATAGTTTGTTTAATAATCATGTTAGAGCATACAAATACAGACGATTGTTAGTCGAGTTTTATAATTAATTATTGATTGCTAGCTATATGTGCACAGCCATAATTTTTGTTTAATGTTTACTGTTTTTTTTGTTTTTGTTCAGTGACAATGTGGATTATTTTTGTATAATTGTTCTTGTTTTTATTTGTTATGTATCATTTTAGTAAATACAAAATTGTATGTGTTTGAATAGCAACTCTACAGACGGACATTTGTCCATGTAACTGAGTTTGCTTGGAGATTATTTTATTTTATTATTTGTAAAATGTAAAGATTTTTTGAAATAAACTCATTATTATTATTACAAAATTTAAAAAAATAGGCCTAAAGTTTTACAATAATTATATTTGTACACAATTACCGAGTTAAAAATCACCTTCATCATAGGTAGATCTAGATAAAGTCCGTTGTTTTAATGTCTAACTATACTATAGTGTAGAGAAAGTATAGTGATCATAAAAAAAATCGATGTTGAGAGTGCAAAAAAGTGATTTCTACACAATGTCTGTCTGTATGTATACAAAGCTAGAGAGAAAACCATTCGATCGATTTCTAACAAATTTTCACCAAACATGTCAATTATGCTTGCATAGATGCACTAAAAAAGGGTTTAATTTTTTTTGAAAAACTACCCCCTTTTTAACCAAAAAACCCACAAAAAATCAGTTATTATTTTTTAATAAAAAAACGGCTCTAATGATTTTGATAGAATTTGTCTTATTTGTAGCCCTTAATGTACCCTACCATATGCAAAAAAAACAGCATCTTTCTAAAAATTCTCGTTTAGCTAATAATAATAATAACTGATAATAGTTTTCTCTCTAGCTAATAATAGTAGTATTTATTAGTTACTCTCCTACGTTAATGTATCCCCTCTCCTACTTTAATACAATTATGAAGTCACAGTGAATCTGTTTAATAATTTAAATATGTTTGTGAGAAAGTATGTGCCAGTTCCTGGTACTGTTTATTTAAATAGTATTTTTTTTAAATTATGTATTACTGATGTGTACCTCTAATCTGCCTGTGATTTTTCACGGGGGCTTGCAAATACCTGACTATAATTATTAATACCTCCGGGGTATGGGCTCCCAAGTGAACGGGTTACATCCTATATTATGCATATTACAAAACCTCACGTATGAGATAACAAACGCAAACCCTTCAAATTTAAATTCAGAATTCCATTAACATAATAAATATACATTTGTCATAGGTTAGGTCAGACCTTTCATCACGAAAACAAATAACATTATTCACATTTTTCGTTTTGTTATTTTTTCAAAGTCCCACTAAAGCTCAAACAATTCGCAAGTGCGTTGGCCCGCGAGAGCTCTCCACTGGTGACTAAATATTGAACCAACGTCCGGTAAGCACCTCCTTGTTTACTCGGCGTATTTGTCCGCTACTTTTATTAGCATAGTTGGTATTACATTGTGTTGCTCAACGAGGGATGCAGTGCGCAAGATCTGACATTTGCTCGGATATTCTGCGCATCATTGTTGCACAGCTGTCCAGTTGAGTAGCTTCCTTATTGATATCGTGAAAGGATTTACAGATGTTAGAATATGTATAAGGCCATCGTCTACTGTTTTGCATACAATACGTTTATTGGTGGCACTGTTTTATACCTTTTTAATTTTACGCTTGAATTTTAATTATTTAGTTAAATTTATTTAAACCTTCGTTGTGCGAAAGTGAAAGCGATTTTGGCAAATTAGTGTGGGTCTAAATACATCGATATAAAATGTAATTACAATCAATATTTTGGACGATACAGTCGATAGTGAGAGCTCGTAGCTAAAACTAGTGGTAGGGATGCAAAATTTTGGATATCGATATATCGTATTTTCGACATTTCGCAAGGTCATGGATCGATAGATAAAAAATATTAATATATTTTTGGTCGATATATCGAAAGAAATTGTACACATTTTACAAATCTATAGCTATATAAATAAGTAGGGAAACCCCTGCGTGCTCCGCACGCCAACCCCGTTGGAACTTTCTACACTCATAATCATGTTATGTTTTCTTTATAATAAAGGTGTAGGATTAATAATAA
>JAGFPH010003561.1:105278-141109 GCA_018207615.1 Philaenus spumarius | reverse complement strand
GTAATGGCTTGTTTTTTTTTTGCCGTTCTTTTATAATGACTTAGTCGCGAGTTTAACGACTGTGCGTCAGTAATTATCATGTCATTATTTTAAGTCCTATTCTACTAAACACCAGGTATGTGAATTTATGTTTACCAAATTGAAATGTCTTTTGCTGTCATTCTATTTAAAGTTGGCTTTGTTATAAAACTTTACTTGTAAGTTTGGTACTATGTGAATTTAAGCCTACTTTAATTTTGTAAATAATATTTCAAACTCTAAGAGTATAACTTAAATCTGTGTAATTCAATTTTCTTCTTTAAAAACTTTCCGTACAGCCTAAATATTAAATTTTATGTAACTAGCCTATTTTCAAACTAAAGCCTAGCTTGAACAATTTATATAATTTTTTTAATACAAATTTAAAGCTGTGTAATCTTTAACAAATAAGGACTTTAAAAAAAAAGGAGAACCTATAAATTAAATAACTATATCTCCGATATATTTTGAGTTTATAACCAAAGAACATTTTAAAGTTTACCATGTGGTCCTTAGACATGTAGTAATAGAAAGTAACATGACAAGTTACCTTTGGTTAAGTCTTGCATTAACAGTTAACTCTTTTATTTTAAAATACCTGCTTGTCATCTATTATCAAAAATATTATAAAGGCAAACTTTTAACCTAAAAAGCTTTTCACCATGCTTGGTTTTAAAGCTACTTTAATTCTAAAAAGATGTTATTTTGTTTTAATGCAGTGTATTACTGGTGGAAGTACCACACCATGTTCTGCTCTTAATTGCAAGTACTACCCATATGTTCTGCTGCTAAAGGCAACTACAACACCATGTTTTCTTGAAAATGCAACTACAACATGCAACTTTAATAATTATTTTCTGCGACAGGGTTTTTCTTTTAAAATAGCTATGGACCAAAAATACAATATTTTCTAAAATCTGCAGTGAACTTTATAAGAAACTTTGAATAGGCTGTGTACTTTTTTTTATGTTTTGTAACAAATGAATAAATCTTAATATATGTCTTTTATAATTAATAATACTTGGGAGGAGCAGCTATAGCAATTTTCGGACCTCAGTCCTTAAAGGACTAATATTAGAAATTATATACATACTTTTATTATAGAGAGACGTCTCACAATTTCATTTATTTTTTTTATTATTTAATTATACTTAGCTTTACAGTTTGCCAACAACATAAATGTTACTTATTAACAAATCCATGGTACTATATGTTAAATTTTGTAATTTTGTCTAATTTATAATTTTGTATAAACCTTGTAATCATTATTAATGGGGAGGGTTTTTGAATTTTAATTTTGGGGAGGGAACTTTAAATTCTATTTAAATTTATATTTTATAATCCAACCTTTTTCATTTTTTTTTGTATTTTAAGGGCATGTAAATTTTTTATTTTTTTATAACTAAGGGCATGTAATTCTTTTTTTAATTTTTGGTTAATAAACCTAAATTGAACCTAGTTTTTCGTTTATTGAGTTAACCTCAAGGTATAATAATATTTTTTGTAAGTGATCAGCTGAGACATTTCTGCAGTTTGGTGATTTTTGTTTTAAAGGTAAGTCTTTGAACATGTCCAGTCTATGCGGCCCAGTATAGCTTCCGATTTAATTTATTCGTCTTTTTCTAAGACTGGTACAAAAGATAATATTTTTATCTTTCTTTAAATATAAATAATAATATACATAAACAGAAAATCTAAACAAATATTCCTGCAGTTTTATAGTCCTTATAATTGTACACATTTACCGAGTTAAAAATCTCCGTCTGCATAGTTAGGTAGGCCTAGATAAAGTGTGTTGTTTAAATAGTATTTTGTATAAATGATGTATTTCTGATGTCAATCTAATTAATTTGCCTATGATTTTTCACGAGGATTTACTAGTAAATAAATAAAGTAATACTCTTGATAGTTAAAACGTTACATAAAAATAATTACATCCCACTTCTAAATAATTTACCGTCGCAGCACGTACATCTTTGCAAAAATTATTCGTTTACTATACGCATGCATGGGCGCCCATACCTATGGGCAGAGGGGGCCACCCCCTCCCTAGCTACCATTGAAAGGAAAATATGTATATTATTATTATTAATGCATTGTTATTTCAAATACTCCCGATACGGAGGTTGGCGTGCTAAGCACGTAATGCATTGTGTGTTGAAGATACTCCCAATATTTTAATATAAATGCGGAATGGCGTGCAAACCATTTTGCATTTTGCAGTTATTCAGCACCGTCGTGAATAAACCTCTTTCACTAATTTTTGGTTGATCCGCTAAAACATAGGCGGTGTTTTTTTATGCTGGTTGTTGGTAAAACATAGGCCTATAAACTTAATTTTGGAAATTTGCTCGACTCACGTCAGCGGTTCAGCTGCGTGGTCGAATTGTTATAATAAAGATGTAGAATTAATTATAACATCAAAGCTAAGACGGTAAACACAGTTAAATGTCCATTCATTGTAAATACATTCAATAAACATAAAATGGTAGTTCATCAGTCTAGGCCTAACCTAAAATTATTGTGTGTATGTTTAATTTATTTTACCTGTCTTAACGGCAACATACATACAATGATTTTATGTTAGGCCTAGACTGATGAGCCAACATTTTATGTTTATTGAATGTTTTACAGCGCTTGACGGAAATATATGAACTACGCAGGACTACCGATCGCCCTTTAATTTAAATTGATGAAACAAAACACATGTTTCTTGAATGTCTTTACATTCATTGCCGCATCAACCGATTTTATATCGCTTTTTCGTTACTTGTATTTTATATTTGTAATTGCTATAGCAAACAACTAATAAAATTACTTTCTAGGAATAACCTAAAATTATTGTATGTATGTTGCTGTTAAGGCAGGTAAATAAATTAAATACACAAACAATAATTTTAGGTTAGGCCTCAACTGATGAACCAACATTTTATGTTTATTGAATGTATTTCAGCGCTTGACGATAATATCTGAACTATGCCGGACGGTAAACCAATAATTTAAATTGATGAACCAAAACACATGTTTCTTTAATGTATTTACATTCATATCCATAACAACCAATTTGATAACGCTTTCTCGTTACTCGTATTTTATATTTGTCATTTCCATAGCAACCAACTAATAACACTTTTTTTCGTAACGCGTTACATTTTCTATTTGTTAACACCTACCGCAACCCGCGTTAAAGAACTTCGTTCCAAAAACTGTAAAATATTTTATGCTCATAAATTTATTGCTTTACTGTATTTATGTTGAAGTATAGGATTCATATAAACAATTTAAAACCTTTAAAAACTCCTCCAAATCCCTTTAATGTGTCTAATACATACGTACAACATCCATAGTGGGTTTGTTTACAAAGCGCCTTTCATTGGTTCAGCACGTCACGTGGGGCTTATTTTAATGCAACAGGCCATAATATAGAGTAAGCCTCTTAGAGCGAAGCGAACAAAATGTGCATACATTCAGGTGTTTCGATTCCCAACACAAACAAAGCCTAGCGCGACAAAGTACAAGTATTAATGCGAATAAAAGGCTTCATCCAAATGCATTGTTACGGATACTCCATGCATTTAATGAGTATTTTATATTTCTTAAGCAACGACATTTGTATTACATAATGTAAATGACATCATGCCTCAGACCTTTTGCATCGTGGGCCCTAGTAGCTCATTAAAATTGTCATTTCATAATTTGTTGGGAAATATGCCTTTGCACCATGGGTTCTTTTACGATTTTTATTTCATTATAGACACCATGGCCCCTTTTAGGCAACTGTAGGTTGTACTCCATAACGCCATGGACTTTATACCTCAGGTCTTTGGCACCATGGGTCATTTTAGCTCACTACAATTTATATTTCATTGTGTGATGGGAATTATACCTCAGGCCTTAGACACCATGGGAACTTTTTAGGCAACTGTAGGTTGTAATTCATAATTTCATGGACGTTATGCCTCAGGTCTTTGGCACCAAGGGTCCTTTTAGCTCACTACAATTTTTATTTTTATGAGAATTATGCTCCAGGCCTTATGCACCATGGACCGTTTTAGCCAACTAGGCATATAGTTTGTAATTCATAATCTCATGGACGTTATGCCTCAGGTCTTAGGCACCATGGACCCTTTCAGCAAACTGTAATTTGTATTGGATAATGTCTCAGGGTGTCCGGACAGTTCCCCACACTGTCACTTCCACACACTGCAAAAAATACTGACACTTCCCCACAGCCCTTGGACGTGGCTACCTGTTTAATGACTCAGAAATAACCTCGACTGACATTTCCACACACATCTCTCCCCCTCCCCCAAGGCTACTCTTACGCTATACTTATACTTCAAAGGCTACTATAGGGAGGTTAGGTTAGGTTAGGTGTTAATAATGAAGTACATAGACAGAGCGCTTTTCTTCACTCCAAATGAGTATTTATTATGTTAAGGTGCATTGTCACTGGTGCGGCTGTAACGATGATCGTTGAAGCCTATAGCCTTAGGGGGGGGGGGGGGGTGGGGGGGAAAAATCGTCGGGGTTTTTTTTCGGGTCATAAACAGGTAGCCGTGTCCAAGGGCTGTGGGGAAGTGTCGGTATTTTTGCAGAGTGGGGAAGTGTAAGTGTGGGGAGATGTCAGTCGAGATTATTTCTGAGTCATTAAACAGGTAGCCGTGTCCAAGGGCTGTGGGGAAGTGTCGGTATTTTTGCAGAGTGTGGAAGTGTAAGTGTGGGGAACTGTCTTGTAATCATGTCTCAGACCTTTGATACAATGGTCCCTTTTATTATTATTATTATTATTATTAGGGGGGTTTGTGTGATCCACCACCGGGACCCACTGCACCTAAACCATGAGGTCCTCTGTGCCCCATGTCCAGGCAGCAGTTCACATCAAACCCGCCTTTTTTGCGAAACGAAGGAGTCCATGGGGGCCTTCCTCTCGTATATAACTGGTGTCAGGGTATCCTTGTCCCACATATTTCTGCCTCATTGATGCGAGGGCATCACATTCGCATAGAACGTGGAAAGAAGTTTCCTCCTTCTCTCCACACCTTCGACATAATAGGTTGTTCTCCAGCCCCATTAGGTGGAGGTGCCTCCTCAGAGAGTTGTGTCCCGTCAGTAGACCGACCAAGAACCTCACTTCCGTCCTGACAAGACCCAGCAGTGTTCTGCTTAGGTGTCCATCCAGGCTTTCAGTGAAGTCGTGTGAAGTCTCTGACCTCTTACCATCTCTCTCCATCTACGCAAGTGTCCTGATTGAACAATTTTTCTTACGCTTTCTTTCCCATAGCCTCTTGATATTCCTATCATTGGTTCTGGGACCATCGGTGGAGTTTCTGCTCCAGTCTTGTCTTACTTGCCTACTGCTTGACAACTTATCCATCAGTAATTGGTATTCCCAGACCAGTTTTGATGTTGTTCTTGTAGCTATAATGACCTTTATAGCCGCCTGGCTATCAGAACATATCAGCAACATCTGGGCTCATGCTTCCTGATTCCAGTATGGTCCCTTTTAGCTCACTACAAGTTGTATTTCATAAAGGGATGGGCATGATGCATCAGGCCTTTCGTACCATTGTCCCTTTTAGCTCACTTAAATTATAAATTCATTATGTCATGAAAATTATGATTCAAAACTTTGGCACCATGGGATGTTTTAGCTTACTACGTGATATCAACAACTTGTTGCACAGAGAAAGTTTCTTCCCAACAGCCATTTCAGATTTGATTCGTACCTTATCTTATCTTTTTTTCGACCTGAGTTTTGCTTCCAGCGAATACAAAAATATTTTATTGGGTTTGCGTGCGGTATTGCTTGATGTTGATTTCTAACCGCAAAAGATTTTTTACCTTATTAGCGATTTGCTTTAATTAGCGAATTGGCATAGAAAAGATGTGCTGTTTCAGTGATTCCATGGTGAGACCTAAGGTCGGGAATGGTCAATGAGCACCGATCATGGTCCCCAGAAACACTTTTTTGATATAATTCAAAATTATGTATATATATAAATTCGGACTTTAACGCTGCATTTTACATCTGTTTTGTCCAAATTTGGTACACAATTCGGTTTTCTAAGTCACTCGGAAAAGTTTGTTAGCCAAAAAACAACTGGAAACTCATTTTTTAACAAGAAGTAACGAGTTTTTGAGATTTTCGAACCAAAAAGAATCTTTTTCGGCGTTTTGTCTAAAAATTTTATTCAGGAAATTATTATGCATATTTTGGTTTTACACGATTTTAACCCGTTTGGTTCCACAATCACGATCAAAACGTGCGAGCGAAACGAAACAGTCCACAATCCGAGGCCGCAAGGTCTAGGACAAAGCGAGTATTTCCGTTTGCGAGCGTAGCGAAGCAACGCGTGAATCGGGGTCTGGAGGCTGAGGTGTTAACAAATTCCACTAACATATTTCGTACACGTAGGCAGCTATTCAGCGCCTTCTTGAGTAGTATTTCCCAAATAGTTGGTTCGGTTGAAACCTTAAAACATATAAACTTTGGAAATTCGCTCAACTCATGTCAGCGGTTCATCTGCTTGATCGAATTATTTAATTGGTTCCTCCATTTCCTTGCCCATCTATTGATCTCGTTAAGAGAGCATTGCAACTTTCGGACACCCTATACAGCTATACGTCATTCAATTCATTTGATTATACGCAACTTTACACATACTGTCTCTTAGTTCAAAGAAATATGATAATTATTTGTTTTAAAATACAGTAGCCTACAATTTCCCTGGACAGTTTTCGTAAATCATCAGCTAAAACTGCAATTGCTTTTCTGTTAACGATTGCCGGCACTTTGCGTGACGTCACGACATGAATTAGTCAATACACTGTTTATAATACTGTAATCGTCAGTGGCATAACAATATTGTGGCAGGACGGGCAAAATGTCACGGGACCCCAGCTGGAAGGGGCCACCGGCCCGAAAGAGCAGTGAGCACAGGAGGATCCTAACACTTATTATTACAACATCTAGTAAAATTTATTAGTTTTATCTTTAATTAATTTAAGTTACCTTCGTGCATACACAAGTTAAACAGAAAAATGAATTAAAATTTCAATGCATTTATTGGAAAATATATCACCCAGTCAGTTTTAGAACTTGTAAATGACTTCATTATAAATCCATCGATCTTTCAAACGCCTCAAAGTGCTTGCAACTCTGCCTCGAAGGAATTGAAAAGTATCGAAATGAATTTTGAGATTTAAAAACGCAAGCAAACAGTATAGCAAAAAAAGGTCTATAAACCCTGAATTTCCTAAAACTCATCAGATAAAGGTGAAACGTCATTTTGTATAAAATTTGCGAGGATGAACGTCTCCAAGATCATGAAAGCTTGTTTAAAGAGAACATATTCTATCGTGCATCAGACATCATCATTAACCAACTGAGATTGCGTTTCCTTGGAATTAATGAAATTATTGTTTCCAACTTTAGTGTCTTGCAAACTCTATCTCGTTTGTCAAGGAAATTCTCAGTTTTAGATCCGCTTTTAGACACGAAATAGAAACGTCATCTTCTGTAGGAGAACTTGCTGATTTATTAATCACTAGCTGGCCCGATCCGGCTTTACACAGATAGACAAATCAAAGTTAAATGTTTATTTACAAAAAATATATTATATCAATAAATATATTACACTATGTATTTCTCATGGGGATTTTTAGTAACTTTGACCTCCAAAACCCACCTAAAATTTCGTTTTTTTGCAAACCCTTTCCAAGCGAGCACCTAGGGCCCTAGAGGAAGCTACATACCAAATTTCATTCCAATCCGTTAGGTGGTTTTTTTTTTTAGTAACTTTGACACCCCAAATCTTCTAAAAATTGCGAATTTTTTAAAACCCTTTCTTAGAGAGCACCTATGGTCCTAGAGGAAGCTACATACCACATTTCGTTCCAATCCGTTCAGTGGTTTTGGAGAAATCGTGATTTAGTAACATTGACCACCCCAAACCCCCCTAAGATTTCAAATTTGTTGAAACCCTTTCTTATCAGCACCTACAGCCCTAGAGGAAGCTAAATACCAAATTTCATTCCAATCCGTTCAATAGTTTTAAAGAAATCGTGATTTAGTAACTTTACCACCCCCCCTCCCAACACCCCCTAAAATTTTGAATTTCTTTAAAACCTTAGTGAGCACCTATGGCAATAGAGGAAGCTACATACCAGAAATCATGTTCAGTGAGTCAGTGGATTTGGCTTTTATATATATAGATAAAGAATCATTTTATTTCTTCAAGCTATCCTGAATTGTGCACTGAATTTTTGAAGTTTTTAACCATTCCTGTGACTACGGCTAGTGCCAAGCGATCATTTTCAAAATTTAAATTTATGAAATTCTATTGGACGAGAAAGGTTACGCAACTTAGCTATTCTGTCCATCGAACATTCCATTGCCCGAAATTTGAACTTGGACGATGTCATTAACACTTTTGCAGGACATAAGATTACATGACAGTTCCCCACACTGACACTTCCCCACAGCCCTTGGGCGCGGCTACCAGTTTAATGACTCAGAAATAATCTTGACTGACAGTTCCACACCCCCTCCCCTAACCTATGGCAACAGAAATGCAAGAATCATAAAAATACCTAAAAGGTTCTAACCTAAAGTATTTAGTCACTGTATGTTTACCTGTATTCAACATTTAACAGTAGAATGTAAAACAACGTCGTTTGTCTGCAAAAATATTAGGATAGGGTTGAATAGTAAACTTACGCCAACACCCTGTAACCTACAATGCTAATTGGCAAAAGTATAGACCTACGTTAACACTCCAGCAGTTAATGAACTTAGGCTAGTTTTTGAGAGGAAGGGGGTTGGTAGATGTGTGTGGAAATGTCAGTCGAGATTATTTCTGAGTCATTAAACAGGTAGCCACGTCCAAGGGCTGTGAGGAAGTGTCAGTATTATTTTCGGTCACCGAACAGAAAGCTCGAAAAAAAGAAATTTTAATAATAACCATTTTGAACTATAAAAACATATTATAAAAACAAATTATAAAACAAATCGTGATGTCGATCCAGTACTTTAAATTAAAAGTTACTAGAAAATCAACTAATTATAAGAGCGTTTTATTGGTTTTAAGTACTTTCTTTACGTAGCGATTTATTATAATATTTAAAAACTTTAAACGTTGGTTGAGCTTCTTTATATTCGGTGGGAGAGGGCCCCATCCAATTCATTTGCCACGGGGCCTCGAACGGCATAGTTACGCCACTGGCAATCATACTTGCAAAAAGTATTATAGCAAAGTACCTTGCGAGTAATCGAATATAAATCTTCGTCAAACCGTTGATGATACAATATGTGTTCGCTCAATACAGTTTCCACAGAAACTTTTCAATTGGAAGTGCTTCCATTCTGAAACGTGATATATCATAAAATACGACAGCTTTAGATTACGTGAATTGATAAACCACGTATACTATTGCAACACTACGCAATAATTAACTAACTGTAATCCAATTTCAAAAGTACAATTAGGATTTTGGATTGAAATGTATCCTATTTACCGTAAATGTAATTAATATTTGTATTGAAGTCTAAACTAGGAATATTCCACCAACACAATACATATATTAATGTAAATTTACTACGCAAATTAAACACACTATGGTAGAAATACCACGGTTGATAAATAAATAAATACATTTTGATAATTACTCCGCTTTACACTTTTCCAGTAATAACTTAATTGACCGAGATCGAAGCAAGGTCTCCGTTTTAGCTCGACCGTTCGGCATTTCGTCTGTGTATCTGTCTGTCTCACGATTACGGCCAAATGCCTTAACCGATTGTGATGATTTTTGCATGAATGTTCCTTATTCCTAGCGATGTATATATACGGTTTTTCCATTTTTCATTTTTAACCACTTAAATAAAATAAAAATGGCTGCCGCACCGTTTCTCTCAGTGTAAGCTTTTTTCCAAAGCCAGTTTGCGGCTTAACCGGAAGTCGAATTTAAAAACTAATAACATTAAAAACTATTGTATTTTTGATTTATTTCCCGTATCTCTAACGGTAAGCTCACAAAACGGCCTCAAACTTCAAATTTGTTAAAAATCGTCCAAGTTTTTTTTATTTTAACAATGTTTTTGTACGTTTATTCTAAACCAATTCAAAAAGTGATCCATAGCTTTTTTGTAAATAAAGGTTCAAAGAATTCATATATGCCAGTAAAAGAATGATTGAAGTAAATGTAACCAATTTACTAGCTCAAGAAACAAGCATGTTCAGTAACGAAAGGAAAAAGTTCAACTCTCTGCCTCCATAAAAAGAAGTAAATTTGTTTAAATTTTTTTCATAACTGTAAAAAGTTTCGTAATTTAGTTCTAAATAGAACTGTATAAAAATATTCATCAATTTTAAATTTCTTATTTTTAAAACACCAGTTTTTATGTTCCTACTGCAAGACTGCTAACAAAACTAGGCCTATTTTGAATACTATATCCTTTACCCAAATAAGACATATTACTATAGTAAATGTAGAAAATAAATCAAAGAATTTATCTGTATACTTGTAAATTATTATTTCATAAAATTATTTGGCTTTACTTGAGTTACAAAATGAGATGAAACAAATAAAACCTCACGGCGATAAAGGACATACAAAAAATGACCGTTGGACAGCGTGGGAAGTGTTGTACATGGTTTGAGATCACTATCATGACGTTTTAACATCGTTTGTTTTCATTATTTCTAACATTTTAATATGATATGGAATTGTAAATACATAAGTTTTAGTTATTTAAGTATGTAAATATTTAATTCTATGTTTTCCCTCAATAACGCGATATGTTTAGCTACCTTACGCATTATTAACCTAAATAAAACACAATGGCCCCTAAAAGAAAATCTTTAGCAATTAAAGCTCAAGAAAAGAAAACCCCGAAATCAGGGGAATTGCAGAATAATGTTTCACTGGCTAAACCTTTTGCTTACTTCCTTACTGGCACAGTATTTTTAACCTGAGCTCAAAACCACATTTTTGTTATTTCAACGAGCTATTGTTCGCAGAACTACTAGTAATTCGTCCACGCAGCTGAATCGCTGACGTTGAGCGAATTTCCAAAATTAAATTTATACGTTTTAAGGTATCAACCAACTATTTGACGAATTGGTCCACTCATGAAGGCGATGAATCCCTGCGAGTACGAAATATATTAGTAGAATTTATTTGCAACTCGGTCTCCTTTTCTCGGCTCACTCATTATTTCGTTCCGATCGCAAAGGGAAAACTTTCTTCGCGAGATTGCCCCTCGACTTGGGGCCTCAGAATTACTGCTACGGTTTGCGAGTTTGCACCTCGACTTTGCGGTCATTTTTCGCTTCGCTCGCACTCAATTCGCGAGTTTGCATCCCAGCCGTCGGCCTTGCTCACGTCACGGTAAAATCCTAATTTGAATTTGAAAAGGGTACTTTTATGGTGTTTTACGTTTCGATAGATTTTGGGGCAACCAGGCGGGCTATAAGGTCGTGCAACTAACAAAATGTGCAGAACAATATCATATAGTTATTTCTAGCGGCCGCATTTTAAGTCCGATCTGGTACACATGAGTTGTATACGTCGCTCGGACGAGTTCGTTACCCAAAAAAAATCCAACAATCGAAAACACGGTTTTTAACCGGAAGTAACTATTTTTTGAGATTTTTCCTACGAAAATAATTTTTTTTTAGTTTTTCTACAAATATAAATGTAGGATGTTATTCTGTAAATTTTGTTTTTTTACGCGACCTTATAGCTCGCTTGGTTTTTCCAAAATCGATCAAAAGGTAAAATACCATAGAAGTACCAAGTTCAAAGCCATGTGGTGGATTCTACCGTGGGGTTGGCGTGCGAAGCACGCAATGCATTATGTATTGAAAATACTCCCAATATTTGGAATGGCGTGCGAACCATTTTGCAGCTATTCAGCACCGTCGTGAATTTCCCAAATTGTTGGATGATACCCTAAAACATAGGCCTATAAACTTAATTTTGGAAATTTGCTCAACTCACGTCATCGGTTCAGCTGCGTGGTCGAATTATCTGTGTTGCAGTCTGGCGTCTAACGGCTGGTCGAAATATTGCGAATAAGCTACTTAGGAAACAAGCGCATAGGTTCTAGAGAATAGAGAGTACACTTCACTTGATGTGAGGCAATATTGTTAGTAAACCATTTCCAAACCTTCTCCCCTTAAAAACAAAAATATCCAACCACAAAATTTTATCCACAACAGTCTTCATTGAGCGGAGCCCTCTTCCGTGAACGTTTTGTAAATTCTTCTCCGAAACCACTCAACTGATATTGATTAAATTGTGTATTCACAATCTACACAGTTTGAAGTGTGCAACGCTTTAACGTCAACTTGATATCTCTTTTTGTTCAGAAGAAAGTCAAGTTTTTCAAAAATGTCCGCATGTGAAACGCGCTGTATACTATGCAGATCTCTTAGCAGTTCTGCCAGCTCGCCTCAAGTATTTCCAGTGTCCCATTTGACCAATCAACTGCGTCCCAAAAATCGCCAAAACTGTTCAATCAGTAATAATTTTGTAAAATTCAAAAAAAAAGTAAAGAAAAACAAGTAAAATAATCCGATCACGTTCCTGAACCGCTGACGTACGTTTAGCGGATTTACAAAATTAAATTTATATGTTTTAGTGTTTCAACCAACAATTTGGGAAATTTTTCTATTCACGAATTCGGTGAATAACTGTTTTTTTTTTTTTTACCAAATATATTAGTAGAATTTGTTTGCACTAAGCATCTAGCTTTGACTCACGCGCTGCTTCGTTCCTCTCGCAGCGGAAAACTCGCTTTTCTCAATCTTGCGACCTAGGGTTGTGAACTGCTTCGCTTCGCTCACAGCGTACAAACTCTGTAAAACCACGGTAAAATTCCCCACGGCTACTTTTATTTTATTTTACTTTTTGATCGATTTTGGGGGAACCAACCGAGCTATAAGGTCGTGTAAAAAAATAAAATGTGTAGAATAATATCCTACATAGAAAAATCATTAAAAAAATTTAATTCTAGTACGAAAAATCTGAAAAACT
This sequence comes from Philaenus spumarius, assembly GCA_018207615.1. NCBI lineage: Eukaryota > Metazoa > Arthropoda > Insecta > Hemiptera > Aphrophoridae > Philaenus > Philaenus spumarius. Next base: position 128,047 of record JAGFPH010003561.1, on the reverse strand, counting down.
TCTCTTCAGGTCAAAAAGCGTACTTGCGGTTGTTGGATTTGTTTTGGATAACGAACTCGTCCGAGCGACTTAGACAACGACCGTGTAAGGAAATTAGGAAATTTGGACCTAATCGGACTTAAAACGCGGCCGTTAGAGTGCGAACACATACAGTATATATAATTTTTAATGACACCCCAAAACGTGTTCTTCGGACCATGATCGGTGCTCATTTACTACTCCCGACCTAAGGTCTCACCATAAGGATCACTGCAATAACTCATCTTTCCTATATTCTCTACTTCCACATCGATACCTCTAGGTACAGGCTGTGAGGTGAGTGATGAAACGCTTGATGGGCGTAGGAGGGGAGGTAGAAGAGGGGAGACATAAACCAACTAAGGTGGTTGGTGGTTGTTCCCCTATCACCTGTGCCGCGCATGCGCAAACTTTCTCTTTGCCACTGCGCATCCCCAAGACAGTTTCATCATTCACCTCACGGCCTGTAAAGCTAAACGAAAATTCTATCATTAACAACTAAACAAGAACCTAAATAAAAGATTTTTAAATTTATATTAATAAATAATTCTATACAAACCGTAGAGTTCCAGCCCTATTAATGGACGAAAGTTGGCATTACGACCCTAAGCCGCATGCGGCAGAGTTGCCAACGTAAACGCAAGAAAATACTCTATTACTTAATAATTGTAATGTTTAATACTATTTCTAAACGTCTGAAATAAATTAAACAGAAAAGTAAATACTCACAAACAGAAAATAAAACACTTTAAAATTAAACTCAATTCACAACTTGTTTAACTCGGGAAATATTAGACGTATCTTTTCAATGACATCGGACTGCGCATGCGTACGTAAATAAACACAACTGCCGGACTCCGCTATTCCTACAACTTAGCAAAACAGGAACACGCACAATTTACACTTTATAAAATTCTATAATACATAAGTACTTAATGTTCACCGTACTTTCCATCAAACTACGGATATTCGATATACATCGATGTTCACAATTCGATATATTGATCAAATCCTACGTGTATAACACGTCCTAAATGTATTCATTATTAAAAAAAAACCTGAAGTTCTAACTTACAGTCTCTATGACATTATGTTTCCACATTTTACACTTATATAAGTTAGTAACATTAATTAATAACAGAAATGCAAGCATTAAGAAAATAAATAAAGTGAAGTTCTAACTTATAGACTTTAGTCACAGTAAGTTTACCTGCATTTAACATTCAATAATACAATGTGCTTAGTTAGGCAGCACTACTATATTTATTTTAAAATAAGGACGTAGTCTACAAACATATCCCGAGCTGAGGGTCGTAATAGTTATTTGTGTCCAAAGTTGAGTTTGTCACACGAAATAAACATTTGACGCCTGAGGCGCAGCCGAACACAACGTTTTTCCCACAGCCACTTTTAAATTAGTGTTTTAGCGTTTAAAAAGATCTGTTTTACTGAACAAAACATGTTAACATTAACATTTATTAGACATAGTTTTGTATCTGCAGCGCATATCGTACTGCCGTTTCAAATGCTGTGGGTGTATTGGCTGGATCTCATCCTATTGATTTGTTAGTGGAAGAAAGTATGGGACTAGATGCAAGAGCTGATGCCAGAAAGGAAACCATAAGAAAGATGGGACAAGGAATATGAGACAGGTTTCTGGACAAAAAGATTAATCCCTGATGTAGGAGAGTGGATTTGTCGTGGACGTGGAGAAGTTGACTAATTTATCACTCAGGTAATAACAGGCCATGGTTGTTCACTACTTCAATTCAGGACACGGACGACTACACAACACAGCAGGACTCGGGGTAGTGCCATCTTCTGTTCTTCTCGAGAGACATCCAGTGAAGTTTAGGACGGGCCTTGAAGTTCCGAGGATGGTTTTATCACGGGGAGCGCTTCAAATCGAACGTGACTAACGGACGCACACTCATCGTCGCTGGCGGACGCCTTCATTGGGGAGTTATCCTGGTACCCCTGATGTCGGTTACTGCGGGCAGCGAAGTCATCCATACAATCCACACTTCTTCGACGGACGATCACTACACAACGCCGGCGGACTCTTTCTTCCTGTCTCCCGTAGTCCGACTGTCGGTCAGGCTGCGGGTAGCGATTTCTTCAAGCACTAATTCAATGCATTATCTGTTCCAGTCAGCTCTTCACTTCGGAACTCGAGTCGGGCCTACATCGTAGCTCCGGGACCCCTCTGCCAGTGATGTTTAGGTACGGGTCAAGCTGTTCTGCTGCCGGCCCGGTCTCGGGGAATGATTTTCTCACGTTTCTTCTTCTGTTCCAGTCCGGCTTCTTCACTCGTTCTCGGGATTGTGCCTTCATCGGAGCTTCGGGACCCCCAGTATGCCAGTGATGTTTTAGGCATGGATCTTGGATTCCGTTGATGGCTAGTCTCGAGTAGAGACATCTTCAAGCCGCTACCGTCATACCATTAATGATGATTTTGTTATGTTTCAGATTTACTCTTACAGTCATTAGGGATATTCCCTAGACGCTGTTCCTCCTCCCATGTGAGCAGTTTGGGGAGATTGGGATGGTTTAGTGGGTAGTGGGTCCTCGCGGCAGCGGATCGAGTCCCACAGTACCTCCAGGCTGGCTGAGAGGTCTGCGTAAGACCATTCCTCCCCTTCCAAAAAAAAAAGCCATGGTTGTTTCTGTAGATATACATACAGGTTTACGTTGAGGGGCAGTCCGGTATGCATGTACTGTGATGATGTGGATACAGCCGAACATACACTATTCCACTGCAGTAGATGAAGTGTGGAAAGGGAGAAATTAAACCAGAAACTCGGATGCAGACTGAAAGTATCAAATCTTACCAAAGAAATGATGAGTAGTGAAGAAAAGTGGCTTATAGTGGCTCACTTTATCAGGGTCATCATGGTGCAGAAACAAAATGACGAAACGAAAGAGTAAAGAGCAACCTACAAATGATTAACCAATGGTAAAATAAGAAGCAGGACATCCAGGCGCTACCCTGAAGTAATTTCTACACAGGGTGTGTTGTAGTTAAGGGGAGGTGGTTTTAGTGGATGCAAGCTCCACACTTCTGGGGATACCGTTTCCTGGTGTTCGGCAGGCAAATGCTTTCCACCTTCGCTTCGGAAATAATAATAATAATTAAAAAAGACAAAGTTTTGTATATTCCAGACGGTATTGTAGTTCACATGTGTGCCACCAAGAGCAGCACAACAATCAAAATTTTCAAAACATAGCCTACATCAGCCGTGCGGTAAAATTTAAATAAATAGGTATAATTACTTGACGCTGGACACAATCATGCATTATTTCCCCTCCCCTCCCCCCGCTTACACACTTTCTCAGCAAGGGATATTTAATTAAATAACGCCACTGTAAGCTGCAAAACAAAGAATTAAGATTGTCTTCAATGTCGTATACACGAGGTATTCAGTCTGTTAGTTCAATAATTGCAGTAAAACCGTACAAGTGAGATAACATCGACCAATATCTGGAGCGATCAGGGTGGCTCAGTTTGGTAGAGCGTTACGACGGAATCGTAAATGTCCCGGGTTCATATCCCGATCTTGATCCATGTATTCACTTGTAATTTAATTGCACAATCGTGTAGTTTAATTTTCGAACTGCTGTGAGTGTGTAAAAACGCAGGTTGTTAAGTAGACGTAAGAAAAGTACATTTACGCCCTTTGATACTCCGGGTATCCCCAGTAAATTACCTACAGCACCGAGCATTACTTTATTGCAGAAACTACGATTGCTTTTTCCACCAATGTATGTGGACGCTTTGCGTGACGTCATGCCATCACGAAAGTCACGTGACCTGTACATGTTTGTATTACTGTAATGATACTTGCAGAAAGTATTATAGCAAGGTACCGTGTGTATAAACCCATATAAAGCATCGTCAAAGAGTTAATACGTGTATATTGTTAGTTCCGTGCGGGTAATGTCTCTATTGTGGTCGCTGAAGGCGATGTGAAATTGCACGCGGGAGGTATACATTAGGTAAAATGTAGTGTGCATTTATTTCCAACGAGACATACTGTCTCAGTTTGTGGATTAATAAAATTAAACTTGTAACAAATAAACGGTACCAGAAACTGGCACATACTTTCTCACAAACATATTTAAATTATTAAACAGATTCACTGTGACTTCATAATTGTATTAAAGTAGGAGAGGGGATACATTAAAATAGGAGAGTAACTAATAAATATTATTTCCTATAACTATAAAACTATTCGATCGATTTCAAACAAATTTGCACCAAACATGTAAATTAGGCCTGTATAGATGCACGAAAAACGGATTTAAAATTTTTTGAAAACATCGCCCTTTTGGCCAAAAACGTGTTCGAAGAAAAATTTTCAAAAAATATGAGAGTATACAGTAATCCTTTTGCATTTGATTCACCGTGAGTTGGAGCGGGGTGTTGAGCGAAGCGAGTTCGCACGAGCACGTTCTCGGAGTATTTAAATTAATAACGAGCTCCGCGTGGAGTGGAATGTGATTTGTGTGTGTACGTTTATATATATATAATTGTGTTTTCTAATATTACTGATAACGAGTGAGCAATACGAAACTGCAGTAGAGACAAGGTAAGAAAATACCTCGAATAAGGATTATTAAACGCATAATAATATACTGAAATTCATTTTCACTAATCCAAGGGCCACCACAATGGGGCACGTATTGCTTGTGATACAGTAGAACTCCGATTATCCGGACTCCAATTATCCGGATCGTCAATTATCCGGATCAGATTCGAATAAGAACATAGTCACACGGATGCGAGACTTGACAGCGTGGAATCGATTTAAGGTAGCAAAACAGCTGACTCTGCCTGGTATGTTAAAAAAATAATTTATTTTACAGTGATTTAGTATTGTTTGTAAATATTACGTAATGTAAACATTGTCATTGATATTGTTTTGTCGTAATAAATACCGTAAATGTTCTCTATTGTGTTTTGTTTACGTTTTTCTCCTAAAAACAGCCTTTCTTCGAAAAAATCCAATTATCCGGATTTTTGATTATCCGGATCGGGTCCGGTCCCAATTAATCCGGATAATTGGAGTTCTACTGTACATAAAATTGAAGTCATTTAAAACCCATGAACTTTCGAGGTAAGAAAATTAAAATCAGCCAAAGCATTCGTTCGCCACTCTAAAAAAGTTATTTTTTAAGTTATTTTTACAAGATGGAAAGAGATATACAAATTAGAGAGACTTATAAAAGCATAAAGCATTTCTAATTTATTTTCCAAGTTAAACCTCTTGATGAAATGTTTGTGTAAACAGCTGTAAAAGTTGGAAGTAAGGAAAACAAACGCTCACCCTTTTATAATTTATTATTAATTACTTCAATAATTGCATCAAGCTTAATTAAACTTTGTGTAATTGCATTTGTTGACATTATTATAAAGTGTAGCTGGAGGGAAGTAATTTCACAGATAATGGCGTTCTGTTTGAAGAAAAATCGTAATTTCCGTGAAAATACCAGAGAAAACAGTACAGTAGTTCTTTTGCTTTTGTTCTAGAAATATAAATCATTTAGTTAAAAAATATCGGATGACTGGTAATAGAAGTGGTTCCGGATATTATGTTTGTAGGGAGTTTTTTTTTTCTTATCTTTGAACCATTTTACTAACCCTGAATTACAGAATCGCCCTGTATAATGTGAGCCTACGAACAATGGCACAGTAAAACAAACCCTCTTCACGGTATTAGGTAAGCGGTGTTTTAGTTAATAGACGATATCGTGTTCTAAATAACGGGTCTAAGCTTGCGGCAGCTAATAGAAGGGTCGGGTTCTGGTTTTACACAAATGGATATAACAAGATAGCGTGTCAAAGGTTGGTGCGATAACAACGCTACCTACACGCAACTCCCGGTACTAATCACTTTATTCACACTTACCTCGGTCTGCTTCTAGCGATCAGTATGGTATAGTACAGCTTGGGCAATTTACTCTTCTCAAATGTTGTACATTATAATTTCGGTATCTGTATTCAAATTGGTATTTATTAGAAAATTTCCGAAGTTATAATCAGAACTAAGGTCGGGAGTTTTCAATGAGCACCGATCATAGTCCCCAGAATACGTTTTGAGGAGTTATTAAAAATCATATATATATAGGGATATATATATTATGTGTTCGCACTCTAGCGGCCGCATTTTAATTCCGATTTGGTCCAAGTTTGGTACACACGTTGGATGTCTTCGTCGCTCGGACGATTTCGTTAGCCAAAAAAAATCCAACAACCGGAAGCACATTATTCGACCGGAAGTAATAATGTTTTGAGATTTTTTCTAGGAGAAAGGTTTTTTTACATTTTTTTCTAAAAGTATAAGTGTAGGATGTTATTCTGCACAATTTTGTTTCTCACGTCACCTTAGGCCTATAGCTCGCCAGGTTAACCCAAAATCGATTGTAACGTAAAATACCATAAAAGTACCCGGTTCAAAGCCAAGTGGTGGATTTTACCGAGGGGTTGGCGTGCGAAGCACGCAATGCACTGTGTATTGAAGATACTCTCAATATGAAGGTTAGCGTGCGAAGCACGCAATGCATTTTGTATTGAAGATACTTCCAATATGAAGGTTGGCGTACGAAGCACGCAATGCATTGTGTGTTGAAGATACTCCCAATATGAAGGTTAGGGTGCGAAGCACGCAATGCATTGTGTATTGAAGATACTGCCAATATGAAAGTTGGCGTGCGAAGTAAGCAATGCATTGTGTATGGAGATACTGCCAATGTGAAGGTTGGCGTGCGGAGCACGCAATGCATTGTGTATTGAAGACACTCTCAATATAAAGGTTGGCGTGCGAAGCACGCAATGCATTGTGTATTGAAGACACTCCCAATAAGAAGGTTGGCGTGCGAAGCACGCAATGCATTGTGTATTGAAGATGCGCCCAATATGAATGAAAGTTGGCGTGCGAAGCACGCAATGCATGTGTATTGAAGATACTCCCAATATGAAGGTTGGCGTGCGAAGCACGCAATGCATTGTGTATTGAAGATACTCATAATGTGAAGGTTGGCGTGCGAAGCACGCAATGCATTGTGTATTGAAGATACTCTCAATAAGAAGGTTGGCGTGCGAAGCACGCAATTAATTGTGTATTGAAGATACTGCCAATATGAATATTGGCGTGCGAAGTAAGCAATGCATTGTGTATGGAGATACTGCCAATGTGAAGGTTGGCGTGCGAAGCACTCAATGCATTGTGTATTGAAGATACTTCCAATGTAAAGGTTGGCGTGCGAAGCACGCAATGCATTGTGTATTGAAGACTCACTCAATATGAAGGTTGGCGTGCGAAGCACGCAATGCATTGTGTATTGAAGACACTCCCAATATAAAGGTTGGCGTGCGAAGCACGCAATGCATTGTGTATTGAAGATACGCCCAATATGAATGAAAGTTGGCGTGCGAAGCACGCAATGCATTGTGTATTGAAGATACTCCCAATTTGAAGGTTGGCGTGCGAAGCACGCAATGTATTGTGTATTGAAGATACTCCCAATATGAAGATTGGCGTGCGAAGCACGCAATGCGTTGTGTATTGCAGATACTCTCAATATGAAGGTTGGCGTGCGAAGCACGCAATGCATTGTGTATTGAAGATACTTCCAATACGAAGGTTAACGTGCGAAGCACGCAATGCATTGTGTATTGAATATACTTCCAATGTGAAGGTTGGCGTGCGAAGCACGCAATGCATTGTGTATTGAAGATACTCTCAATATAAAGGTTGGCGTGCGAAGCACGCAATGCATTGTGTATTGAAGATAAATTCAATATGAAGGTTGGCGTTCGAAGCACGCAATGCATTGTGTATTAAAGCTACTTCGAATATGAAGGTTGGCGCTTGTGTATGGAAGATACTCCCAATATGAATGTTGGCGTGCGAAGCACGCAATGCATTGTGTATTGAAGATACTCTCAATATGAAGGTTGGCGTGCGATGCACGCAATGCTTTGTGTATTGAAGAATTATTGTAACTAGTTTTGTAATTAATATAAATGGACAAAGATTTGCAAAATAAAGTTTCAATATTATTCAAATGATACGTGTTAATAAAATACACACCGTTTAATGCATCAAAGCAGTGGGACGATGTTGGTAAAGTTTCTCCAATGTATTTATGTGGAGCAAACTTCAGCAGTAGTTTGTAATGAACAGAACAGGAGCCACAAACTTGTAAACCTCAGCTGGCATACGGTGAAATACAACTTCACACAGGTGTGAAACCTAGTCTTGTATCTCCCCTCTTCCAATTTATAATCCTGGATGTGCTTGGTTGTTCTCTATTACTTGCCTACTTTATGTTTCAAACCGTTTATTGCATTTTCACGTCTATTTTTCACAGAAAACCAGTAGGGTAGTTACACCATTTCGTCCATTTGACTTAAATAATTGAATTGCAGATGATTTTTTATACATTAATTACTAGGGGAAACCCCTGCGTGCTCCGCACGCCAACCCCGTTTGAACTTTCTATACACACAATCATGTTACGTTTTCTTTATAATAAAGGTGTAGGATTAATAATAACCTCAAAGCTAAGATGGTTAATAATGTTAAACGTTCAAATCAAATTACTACTTTTATTTTATAACAGCAGTTATAACATAGGTTAAAAGAACTAAGGCTCTGGTCTACATTTTAATAAAAACCTAACCTGAAAGTTAGAAATACAAATAATTGCCTCAAAGTTTGAAATCAGCTGTTAATGGAAATATTGGAGCAAACAGCTGTTGTATCTGTTATTTTATTCAATTGGTTGCTATAGTGATAAATGTAAATACATGTGTTGGTTCATCAGTCTAGGCCTAACCTAAGATTATAACCGAATAAATTTACAAAATGGTTTTATCAAAAAGAATAATAGTGTATGATACTCAGGGATAGTGTAGCTTTTTATTAGTGAAACTATTTTTTCAATCGGTTCAGTAGCGCCAGAGATTACTCCCTACATTCAAACATACAAACAAATTTTAGCTCTTTATAATATTAGTATGGAAGAAGTATATTAAATAATTTTAACATTATAGTTTGTACATTGTAAAAAACATTGTAGTTTTTAGTCACCATAAACTCAAAAAAAACCTGGTACTAATATGTGTAAATTGTGAAATTTTAGTGACATTTGTTGAGTAGGCTCTGAGAAAATAGAAAAGGAAAAGGATTACGATTTAATTATAAGGGTAGTTATTTCCTTTCATCCCTTTGACTTAAGTAATCAAATTGCTAATAGTTTTGAATAACCCTTAAAAATAATATTACACGAGTTTAGTTTTATAGTTTGTATGAAGTTAGTTCAATTTATACTTATTGTATATGGGTAGCAACAACATTTAAACCCCTTAGACTGTAGTAATTGTAACTTCTAAACACTTCTGGCAATGATATGGATAAACTGTTAAATTTTTAGCAAAATCGGTTGAATAGTTTTTGAGTTTATAGAGGACAAAGAAACAAAGAGGCAAATAAAAAATAAACAAACATTCATATATAATTTATAGAGGTAATTTTTATAGTTTGAACAGCAATTATATTAAAACAAATGGAAAGTTTAACTACTGCACTAAATTATTTACAGAAAAAGTACTTACCTATATAAATAAAAATGTAAATGTTCGTTTGTTCAAAATGTTAAATCTCTGAAAGCCCTTTCACTAATTGCTTTGAAATTTGAAACAACGTTGCATTCGAACACACGCTTGTTTTTATTTACTTTTTGAACAGCGTCATATGTTGGACAAACAACACAAATTATACTAAATATTTTACAGCAATGGGGGCGCCATACGAATAATAAATAAATATGTTTATTATTGGTACAAAAATTAGCTCTTTGCTCTAATATTTCCATTAACAGATGATTTCAAACTTTGAAATAATTATTTGTATATCTAACTTTTAGGTTAGGTTTTTTGTAAACAACGCCATCTGTTGGACTTAAAAACTGCACACATTATGGTAAATATTTTACGAAAAAGTGATCGCCATAATCTATATAATAAAAATGAATTGCTGAATTGCTATTCCTTTGTAGGCGCATCACTTGAGAACGGCTGGACCAATTTGGCTATTTTTTGTTTTAAAATGTTCGTAATAGTCCGAACTAGGGTTTTATTTAAAGAAAATGTTTAAAAGTTCCCCGGAAAATGTTCAAATTTGGAAAAAACTAAACAGCCTTTTTTGTATGGACCATGGGTCATAGCGCACAAAATCAGCTGTTCGTATACAATGCTTAGTAACACATGTTTGTTTACATTCATTACCATAGCAACTTTACTAGCAAATTTGTAATCAGTTTATTATTTTTTCAAAATCAACAGCTTTTTATGTGAGGTTGACCAACTTAAAGTAAATGAAAACAACTAAAAATGCTTCCTATATTTTAATTTAATTCAAACATTGGTTGTTACATATTATATATAAAACAACTGATTTTCATCAAAAACTGAACATAATTTTAGGTTAGGCCTACAATTAATAAAAACACGTTTATTTGCAACCAATTGGGCCAATTTGGAATCAGGTTTTTACAATTCTTCACAACTATCAGTTTTTTTAGATTAGGTAAAAGCAAACAAAAGTTTTTCTGTATTATCTATACAGGTTTACAAACTATAAAACTAAATTTGTGTAGTATATTCTTAAGTGGTATAAAAACCATTTTACAATTCGATTACTTAAGTCAATGTAATGAAATGGAATAACTACCCTTTAAATTAAATCAAGCAATATCGAAACATTGCCGGGACCACTAGTAAATAATAATTACAGCTTGATAATAAGCTGTTTGCTCTAATATTTCCATTAACAGCATATTTCAAAATTTGAAACAATTATTTGTATTTCTAACTATTTATGTTAGGTTTTTGTTCAAGTGTAGACCTGAGCATTGCTGGTTCTTGAAACCTTTACTGTAATTGCTGTTATAAAATATTCAAAATAATTTAATTTGTACATTTAACATTATTTATCATCTTAGCTTTGAGGTTATTATTATTTATGAAAAATGAAACATAACATATTTTTGTAAAAGCTTCCAACGGGGTTGGTGTGTGGAACACGCAGGGGTCTCTCCTAGTAAGTTAAATATAATACTTGTCGTGCTTTTTCATAAAGTAATACCTGACATAGGGAAATGGAACGATCAGATTTTTGCTGCAGTCGAAGCTATTATTTGTAATCACAGCACACAAAATAGTCTGTTAGATCGAACGAGCAGCCGTTGTCAAGCTATTTATAAAACATTAGATTTGTAACTAGGAACTAAAACTGTAAATGATTTTTTTTAAATTTTCAACAATAAAACGGATTATAAAATGCAGTGTGGAATTATTATACGTAAACGACAGATCATTTACAGAAGGAGGTAATTTCGACTGCTCTTTATGCAATTTACACGAAAAAGAGAAAGTTTTCCATTTTATTGCTAAATTAAAGTTAATTCAAAGACTTCGGAAGTTTTTTTTATTCTCCAGGGATGAATTTGGGCAATATCTTCATGGAAAGAATTTAGCTCGCTTTGCGAAATATGTCCAATGAGCGTGGCATAGGTGGGGATTATTACAAGAAATGAATTACTAAGCATATATCCGGAGAAATTTATGAATTAATCTGTTTTAAGTGTTTCAAAAAGTACTTTACAACTTTGAAAAATCATATTAATTTGTTAATTTTATAATGATAGTTATGTTAAAAAGCTTACCACAGTCTAATAAAGCTTGTCATTTTACAGACATATAACTTTATACGCTACTCAAAAGAAGAAAGTGTTACATTTTATTTAAAAAAAAAAAATAGGAATAAGAGAAATTGTATTTTGCAAAGTGAAAAGTCTGATCGTATTGAAGGCGATTTTCCACGACATTAGATAGACATAATAGCCAATATATGGCGTGATTTTGGAGATCGCATTATATCAGATTCCGTGTTCACATCGACAGGCACATTCAATACATCGTTTGTAGGGAGGGGTGTAACAGCAGTTGTCCTTTGATTTTTTCGGCAAAAGAATGAATTTCGCAAAATAAACATTATCATGCATTGGGATGCTCCTAAGTTTGATTTTTTACCTGCTAGGTTCTTGAAACATTTAATTTTAACTACATACAACTGCACGTAAAATAATAAATAGGAAAAGTAACGTCTTCAAATAGGGAATTATAATGGATGGATCTAAACATAACCACCATTATGGTTGTAAGCATTTATCGAACTATCATCTTCCTGGTCCACCTTTATGCATATGTTACCGTCCAAATCTGACTAAAGGACTGCCATGCAAGAAACCATCATTCCTTTCCACTGGAACATAGTGTTCGTAACGCGATTAAAATTGCGTTAACATAGAATATTTAAAATATTGGGCGCCATTTTCGATGGGGTTCAGATAGAGACCTCTAATTTGTTCCATTTTTCTTCGTTTATCAAGTCCTTTAAAATGAGGTATCACTTGATGGGGGTTTGTATTTATGATTTTTAATCACCCTATCAACCCCCCATTATGAGGTAAGGGGTGAAATGGTCAGATACGCCAAAATTCATCCCCCTGTGTCATATAGAGATTCCCTGAAGCTCGTTTATTTATTTCTACTTTTTCCAAAGTTAAGGGTCGGATCTAGCTGTCGGCCATGTTGGCTGACACTCCATAAGACCAATGTTAAATTAAAATCCACACTTTTCCTTTATTTTTGATCGGATAGTTATGAACGATATGTCATTTTAAAGCTATGACCAATATGCATGCAAATGGCTTTTCCAAAACTAAGAAAAACATTTTGTTTAGTATTTATTAACAATTTAAAACATTAATTTTTAATATTTTTATATGTTGTCACTATTAATTATAGCGAAAAACTACCAAGCCATTCGCATAAAGAATTTCGTCCTCAAGAGTTTGGTATTTTTTTTTTTACACTATTTGAACAATTGCGGGTTTTAAATGGATTTAGGCTGAGCAATGTCCGTGTAACCTACCGCCGCTATAGGGTGACTTTAAATATTTTTTTACGATGTAACTATTAATTATAGCGAAAAATTATCAAGCCATTCGGATGAAGAATTTTGTCCCCAAGAGTTTGGTATTTTTAAAAAAACGCTATTTGAACCATTGCGGGTTTTAAATGGATTTAGGATGAGCAATGTCCGCGTAACCTACTGCCGCTATAGGGAGTCGCAGGTTGCTTTCTGTTTTACTAGAGCCGACCCTTAAGGGGACGTTTTGGATATCCTGAATAATGATTTATGTAAATTTCCTGTTTTTAAATTGTATTATAGTAAACATGTCTAAGTTAATTTAAATGAAATTTTTTTCAAAAAATATGTTCTCTTATATTTACGTGTACATGAATAAATTTTTTTCTAATATTAACTTTAACGTATCATTTATTTACGTCTAAAAACATAAAGTGAAATGAAATGATTAACAAAACTGATTTTTGGAACAGTCTTTATTCGAGAATTTGAATTATTGTTTTAATTGTGCTCCTTTCAAAACAAAAAGTATATTGGTTGTTTAACACGTAATACAGCTTGACTAACCGTCTTTAAACTGTTTCCCATTTGTAAATCCAATAGTAACACTTTTCAACACTTAGTAACAATTTACATAGTTTTCAGAGGTATTATATTGACTTTCTAAAATAGTTTGCACATTTAGTTTGTTACCGTTCATCCGTGAAAGACGTAACAGTATTACGTGTTACTTTAGTTAAGTTTCCATGATAAAACTCCAAACTAACTAAAGGGGGTAGGTTGGAGTTATGTAAGTGAAAAGTTACTTCGGATAAAGTTTGTCAATGCAGGTAGGTTTGTTTGGAAAGTTCGACTTTAAGAGCTACACGAGTCCGCCGTATCAGTTAATTTCATTGGAATATATTTATTTTACTACCCCTGTCTTCTCCCGTTCCCTCTTGGCCTCTCCCGTCTCCTCGGATCACCTTCCACCTTCTCGGGTCTCCTCCCTTCTCATCGGGTCACCTCCAATCTTCTCGGGTCACCTCCCGTCTCCTCGGGTCACCTCACTCAGCTCCCTCGTGACACCACCTCCCGACAATTCCTATCTCTTCCGAGTCACCTCCATCTCCTTGGGTCATCCCCGTCTCCTCGAGCCACCTCCCGTCTCCTCAGGTCATTTCCTGCCTCCTCAGACCAGCTCCCTTCTCCTCGGGTCATCGCCATCTCCTCGGGTCAGCTCCCATCTCCTCGGATCACTTCCCATCTCTTCCGGGTCACCTTCATCTCCTCGGGTCACCTCCCGTCTCCTCGGGTTATCCCCGTCTCCTCGAGTCACCTCCTGTCTCCTCAGGTCAGTTCCTCTCTACTCAGACCAGCTCCCTTCTCCTCGGGTCACCGCCATCTCCTCGGGTCAGCTCCCATCTCCTCGGGTCACTTCCCGTCTCTTCCGGGTTACCTCCATCTCCTCGGGTCACCTCCCGTCTCCTCGGGTCACTTCCTGTTTCCTCAGGTCTCCTCTCCTTGGGTCAGTTACTGTCCTCTCAGATCAGATCCCATCTCCTCGGGTCACTTCCCACCTCCTCCGGGTCACCTCCATCTCCTCGGCCCCGTCTCCTCGGGTCACCTCCATCTCCTCGGATCATCCCCGTATTCTCGAATTACCTCCCGTTTCTTTCGGTCCATCCCGTCTCTCCCACTCCTCCTTCCAGTTTTATCTCCCTACAGTAATTCTTTAATTTTGTCTTTCTGAACATTCTTGTCTGATGATTTCTGGCTGTTTACGGGATGCCACAATCTCAGTGATATAATCTATGTATGAATAATAACAATTACTATGAAAAATAAACAATTTACGTTTAAGATTTGATTGTAAGTCATTAATTAATGTTCAGGGTGAAATGTTAAGATTGTGAGTAAAACGGAGCAATTGAATTTCAGATTACTTTATCTTCGAAGTTAGTGCCATTTTTATACCGTACACATGGTATACCTACAAATATTTTGAAGCTCCCTGTATCCAAACATTTTAATTTCATTATTTAAACATTATTGAAATTAGAAATTGTAGAAAGTGTAAAATTGTCTTACTGGACAAGATGTAACTAAACTGAAAGGTTTAAAACACTAAGGACTGTCAAAAAATAAATAGGCCTACTTAATCTAATAGCAACGTAGAGGAAAATACTTAATAGCCAATAGGAAAATAAAAATAGCACGCGGTTGTCCATTTGAACAGGTCCCTTATTTTTTTCGGTAGGATGAAATGCTTTTACGCAGAACCTCTCTCTTGATAGGTACTGTGGGACTCGTCTCTGAGAGGATCACTACAAATCCTAACCCTCAATCACTTACATGGACTTGGGAGAGCGGGAGCTTCTATGGAATCCCCTAATGGCTGCAAGTTGCGAACTGGATACACTCACTAGAACACAAAATTAGAGGCATTGAAGAAGCTCCTACTAGCGGATGCGTTGCAGACGTCAATATGGTGGATCATCCAAGATGGCTGCAGGCCGAGGCCTACCGTCTTCAGGGATGTTGAGTCTCCTGCACAGCCAGTGCACGTGAACCCTGAAACAATTTGGAAGCGCATCCTTCAGCGAAAACATCTAAGGTAGTGATGCCAGCTGACCTTAGAGGGTGCTCCTCACATACCACGGGTGACGCGCGACCTTCAACTGGCACTTTAAAGCTTTATCATAGTGAAGGTACGAAACAGTAAACCCAAATGGCTCCCATTTGTCAGGCTGCCCGCTAACACCTAATTCTAAGGACTTGACTCGTGGTTGCTTGTATAACCCTTCCTACTGACTTAACACTTTCACTGCTACACAAATATCGTATTTCCTATGCTAGGTTCTATGTCGATAGTGGTCGTGCTAAATAATGGCTTGCACACAAGCAATAGCTGATGTCACAGTTTATAGTTAAAGAAAAGGTGCCAGCTTTAGGCTAATTGTTCAAGCCTAAGTCAGTCTGACAGTAACCTTGGTCTGTAGCAGACTCCAGATCACACAAGGTGGAATCGCCTTCCTTTACCTTCAGTTACAGATATCGGCGTGAAACCTGGCTCTTGGCCTCACCCTGGCGCGATGGGCCGGGGGTGTGGGGAAAGGGTGTAAGTAGAGAAAAAAAATTTTCCCACACCGCTTTCTACTGTCACTCATCCTTCAAACGAACTAGTGGATGTTACCTCACTCTTAACACGTCCACTGCTACGGAATTTCGAATTTCCTATGCTAGTAGCTGACCTTTTATTTTTTATATTTATAGCCTGATGAGTAGAAATTACTTTATTTTTTATTTTTGAACCTTTCTACGTAATAATCACTAATATTTTAAAGCGGAAGCACATCTGCGTCCATAGAACATAGGCTTGAAATTGGCGTCCGAAGCACGCAATGCTCTGTGTATTGAAAGTTCTCCAAATACGAGGGTTGGCGTGCGAAGCATGCAATGCACTTGAATTGAAAATACTCCCAATACGAGGGTTGGCGTGCGAAGCTCGCAATGCACTGTGCGTCAGCTGCTTCTCATAGTGTTCAGTGTCAAGCTCACATGTGCGTCCTTAGCAGCGAACGCGTTAACCGGTTCACTATGTTATTTGGACCAAAATTAAACTTCCTTCGTTCAAGTTTTATTGCAGTAATTGTGTTGTGTTATGATTAAGTATATTTTATACACTTTATGATGACTCTCATCAAGGGAATCGACTGATTGCGCGCCTGATGATGGAACGGTATCGTTTACGACCCGAGTGATAGACCGTTTGGTGTATATCTTAACACACTTTGAATTGTCATCAATGTCACTTCTACTCAAAGTTATCAATATCCAGATTAGATAGTTCGTAGTTTAGAAAACAATATTGTCTTCGAAATTTGGCGTTTGTGTCTTCAGCTTTAAAAAAATCCACCAGGACACTTTACAAAATGTATATAATTTACACAGTTTTCTGGGACGTGTATTGATTTTCTAAACGTTAAAGCTAAAATAGTACCCGTATTAACGCGTTACCTTCTTTCCGTGAAAGACTAAATAGTATAACTTCGGTAAACTATGAAATGTAAAACACCGGAGCACAAATATCAGACAGGTGTTAAGTAAGTGAAAAGTTACTTCTAACAAAGTTGGTCAATACAGGCGGTTTGTTTAAAAAGTTTAACTTTAAGAACTGCACAAGCATTGAATATATTCAAAGGCACAAGTCAGCAAATTCAATTGGATCATATTTATGTTGAAACCACTTTTTACTTTCTCCACCCTATACGTAGTATATGGAGAAAGTATTGTTTTCGTCCAAATTTTCGAATTTGAATTTTTAGTGGAATTATCTGTTTTGGTGCTCCCTGAACCCCAAAAAATGTTTAGTGAAATTCTTTGTTTTGGTGCTCCCTGAAAAAAAAAAGTGTTTTTTTTTTTTTTTTTAGTGATTTCTGTCCGTGTGTTTGTTTTTCTAAAAGGATGTGTTCCAATCTGGAGACCATACCCATCAATTTTAATTGATAGAATTTGGTGCGTTGGTGTAGTTCTGGAATACCTCCAGGAGTTTTTTGAATTTTTTTCAAACTTTCCATTTTTAAGGGGTTTTACCTCTCAAAAATGGCCAAAAAACGGGAAAAATCCAAAATTTTTAAAAACGGCTCTACAGATTTTGATAAAATTTGGCTTATTTGTAGCCCTTAAGGTACCCTACCATATGCAAAAAACCGCATCTTTCTAAAAATTCTCGTTTAGGTAATAATAATAACTGATGTTTGGGGGTTTTTGGCCAAAAAGGTGGTTGTTTTTCAAAAATTTTCAAAACCTTTTTTCGTACATCTATACAGACCTAATTGACATGTTTGTTGCAAATTTGTTCGAAATAGTTTAAATAATAATAATATAATATGGATGTGTGTTACATGCATCTAATATTTTCCATGGTAACATTTTCCTACTTTTGCAATTCTAAATAACCACCTCCTACGCTACTCTTGGGAAGGTATAAAGTTTCAACTGGGAGAAAGTGTGTGGCAGTTATCTAGTACCGTTTATTTTTTCTTCGATTCAGCTTCATGCAGGCCTACAAATTGTAAAATACGTTCTAAACATCATATTATACCTAGCGTGTTTGAAAAACTAGAAGTATTTAAAGTTTTTACTTGGACATTGTCTAGCCAAAATCAATTGATTGCAAGGATTTTGAATTATATTTCACAGTAAGGAACCAAAAATTATTTTTTACACCTTTTAAATTTGTTTTTAACATAATTTCTTAGTATTTTATACACCGTAATTACCTAGGAGTAATAGCTAGTACATGACAGAAATTCTTTAGAAAAAACTATATCCCAGGTCTACCTTGGAAAATATAATATTTCTACAACAATTTCTCTCAAAACATGTCTGGCTCTCTTTATATTATATAAGTGGGAGAAATCCCTTCGTGCTCCGCACGCCAACCCCGATCTACCCTTCTATACACATAATCATGTTATGTTTTCTTTATAATAAAGGTGTAGGATTAATAATAACCCCAAAGCTAAGCTAATAAATAATGTTAAATGTTCAAATCAAATTATTTCATATATTTTATAACAGCAGTTATACTAAAGGTTAAAAGAACCAGCAAGGCTCAGGTTTGTTCTTTAAGAAAAACCTAACATAAAAAGTTAGAAATACAAATAATTGCTTCAAAGTTTCAAATCAGCTGTTAATGGAAATATTGGAGCAAACAGCTGTTTTATCTGTTATTTTATTCAACTGGTTTACGGTAATAAATGTAAATACATGTGTTGATTCCTCAGTCTAGGCCTAACCTAAGATTTTTCCGTCTAAATAAACAAATATTGAAATAAGAAATGTTTTTATCAAAATCAATTATAGCCTATGTTATTGCAGGGATAGTGAGGCTTTTTATTAGTAAAACTATTTTTTCAATCGGTTCAGTAATTCCAAAGATTACCCCCTACATACAAACAAACAAACAAATTTTACCTCTTTACAATATTGTATAGATTTTATAATATTTTTTTAACTTGAAGAATGAAATACATATTTATCTACAATTGCCGTTTGAAAAGTGGTAGATATTTGTAATAAATCATTTCTAAAACAAGATAAATCCAATTATTTTCTGGAAAGGCTATTCATCTCAGTTCAGGATGTGTACGTGGCTCCGATAACCGTACGATCCGTCATATTACTAACTTTGGAAGTACATCTGCAGCTGTCAAACAGTTTGCAATTCCAACTATCTGTGGTTCTTGACATTTTATAAAATATATTCTCTCTTTTACTAAACATTTGAATCAAACATCAAAAGTTTAAATAAATTATCTGTTTTAAGTTTTACTATAGTGTCTTAGTACTTAATTTAAGCAGCTATTATTACAAGTCTTGTGTATATTATCCTATGTCAATATATAGTTTCCAGTGTCAATATACAGTTTCCTTTAACAATGTATTATCCTGGTCAATATATAGATTCCTATGTCAATATGCTTCCTGTATAAATGCATTATCCAGTGCAATGTGATATCATGTGTTAATATATAGATTTTTGTGAATGTATTATCCTGTGTCAATATATAGATTCCGGCGTCGATGCATTATCCTGTGTCAATACATAGTTTCCATGTCAATGTATGATATTGTTTCAATATACAGTTTCCTTTGTCAATGTGTTATCTTGTTTCAATATATAGTTTCCTTTGTCAATGTATTATCCAGTGTCAGTATATAGTTTCCTGAGTCAATACAGTATATAGATTCCTGTGTCAATGCATTATCCTGTGTCAATACATAGTTTAAATGTCAATGTATGATATTGTGTCAATATACAGTTTCCTTGGTCAATGTGTTACCTTGTTTCAATATATAGTTTCCTTTGTCAATATATTATCCAGTGTCAGTATATAGTTTCCTGTGTCAATACAGGATCTAGATTCCTGTGTCAATGCATTATCCTGTCTCAATACATAGTTTCCATGTCAATGTATGATATTGTGTCAATATACTGTTTCCTTTGTCAATGTGTTATCTTGTTTCAATGTATAGTTTCCTTTGTCAATGTACTATCCATTGCCAGTATATAGCTTCCTATGTCAATATATTGTTTTCTGTGTGAACATATTATCCTGCGACAACATTTAGTTTCCTGTACCAATGTATTATACCGTGTCTATATATTATCTGTTGCCGATATATTATCCTGTTCCGGTGTATTATACTGTTTTAATGTATTATCCTGTGTCACTATACATTTTCATGTTTCGATGTATTTACCTTTATCAATTTATTGTCATTTGTATTCATGTCTATTTACGATGTGTATCATGTGCATCAATATATTTTCCTGATATGTGACAAGTGATATCCTGTGTGAATATATTAGCCTGTGTTAATGCATTATTCTAAGTCAATATATAGTTTTCTGAGTCAATGAATTATCCTAGGTCAATATATTTATCATGTGTTGATGAATTATCCTGTGTCAATATATATGTTTTGTGTCAATGTGCTAAACTGTGCCAATGTATTATCCAGTGTTAAATAGTTACGGTGTTTTGATGTATTGTCCTGTGTCAATATATTATAATACTGTGTCAATGTATTATCTTATGTTAAGGTATTATCCTGTGTCAATGTATTTTCCTGTGCCAATGTATTATACTGAGCCAAAGTATTAAGATGTTTTGATACATTATTCTGTGTAAATATATTATCCAGTTTCAATGTATTATCCTATGTCAAAGTATTATCCTGTGTCGCTATATTATCCTATGTCAATATATGTTCTCCTGTGTCAATTTATATTCGAATCAACAGTACTTAAAATACTGAAATAGTTATTAAGCTGTAAATAGTACATTTCTGAGGTACGACGGCATTGCATTTGCCTCAAGACAAGCAGAAAATAGAGAAGTCAAATTGCATCGTTGTGTCAAGTTTATTTTACAGAAATGCAGGCTTTTGATTTCTCCTTGTTAAGTTTCTCTCCGAATTTCTGCGAATTTCTATATTACTGAAATTATTGAACTAACACTATCAGCAGCTATAATAAAATGTAAGTAGCTAGAAGAAAATAGAATAGAAAATGTAGTAGTAGATGCAGAATGTCTAAAGCTTTATCGAAATTACAAGTTTTGTAAATAATCAAGCGTTCATGCCAGGCCTTGTATATTTATCTAAGGGGCTATATTATAGCAAGAACTACAAGGCGCAGTGTAGGCAATTTTACTACACAAACAAGTCTTTCGACTTTTTTATAGGGCTTTTATTTCTATTAGAGAACAATAAATATTTTATTTAATCTATTTGTTCAGTATAAAAATATAAATAAGAATAACCTCAATAGCATATTTATTTAGAATCATTTATATTTGTGTGTGGTACATGTACTATCACAAATAATATTCTAACCTTATATCCAACTATTTGCATTTCAAATTATATTATAATATATGAATATCTGAGTAACCGATTTGTTATACGTTACCGTCTACAGATTGAGCCAATGAATAAAACAGTTTGATCTCTTCAGTTGTATACATAATAATAATAATAAAATACCATAAGTAACCATATCACGGTCTTTGTAAACATTAAATAAAATAAGAACATATTCAAAATAAACGGTACCAGGAACTCGCACATACTTTCTCACAAACATATTTAAATTATTAAACAGATTCACTGTGACTTCATAATTGTAGGTGGGGTAGGAGAGGTGATATTAAAGTAGGATATTAACTAATAAATATTATTATTATTAGCTAGAGAGAAAACTATTCGATCGATTTCGAACAAATTTGCACCAAACACGTCAATTATGCCTGTATGGAAGCACGAAAAAAGGTTTTGAAACATTTTGTAAAACAACCCCCTTTCGGCCAAAAAACCCCAAAAAACAGTTATTATTATTGTTATTAGCTAAATGAGAATTTGTAGAAAGATGCAGTTTTTTTCATATGGTAGGATACATTAAGGGCTACAAATAAGCCAAGTTTTATCAAAATCGCTAGAGCCGTTTTTTATTTAAAAAATAATAAGTGATTTTTTGGGGGTTTTTAGGCCAAAAAGGGGGTTGTTTTTCAAAATGTTCAAAAACCTTTTCCGTTCATCCATACAGGCCTAATTGACAAGTCTGGTGCAAATTTGTTCGAAATCCATCGAATAGTTTTCTCTCTAGCTTTGTATACATACAGACATACATATACAGACATACATACATACAGACAGACATTTTGTAAAAACCACTTTTTTGGACTCAGGGGGTCCCAAAATGGATATTTCCAAAAAAATCATAACATCGATTTTTTTGCGATCAGGACTGACGTAGAATTAATGTAGAGCAAAAACTACTTTAGAGAGAAATACGCAAACTTGAAGGTACATTTTTATGGAGTTGTAGACGGACAATAAGAAAGGATTTAGCAAAATTTTGATTTCGTAGCGAAAAAATGTGAAAATTCACTTCCAGCCCTGTAACAGATAAAACATGTGATTCGTATCAAAAGCTTAGCAACACTCGTTATCACAGCAACCAACTTAGCAAAGTTAGAATCATTTAATTATCTTTCACAGCCAACAGCGTTTTTAGATTGGGTTAACAAAATAAAACCAAACAAAAAATGACGAAGAAAAAGGATTACTAAATTATAATTCAAACAGTTATTATTATGTATTATAATTAAATTAGCTGATTGTATAGGCCTACATTGAACCTAAACATATTTCTTGAGACCATTTACACCTATTACCATATCAACGAACTTGGCAAATTTA
>JAGFPH010003561.1:53161-70678 GCA_018207615.1 Philaenus spumarius | reverse complement strand
GAAACGACCGACGGTGCCTTAAATAATTGCGGATATGCGACGGAACCATAAATAAAAGCGGGGATGCGACTGTCTTAAATAATTGCGAAGATGTGACCGAGCCTTGAATTAAAGTATGTCCGTGCGATGACGATGACGGTGACACAAGTTCAATCATTTTTTTTCCGTGCAAAAAAAATCCCAACGCGCCTAAAGAAGTTTTTACTTCAAAAACTAAAAGCTTATTTTCAACAAAAATTGCAAATTACAATAGTTTTTGAACCGCTGACGTGAGTTGAACAAATTTCCAAAATTAAGTTTATAGGCCT
Source organism: Philaenus spumarius (assembly GCA_018207615.1). NCBI lineage: Eukaryota > Metazoa > Arthropoda > Insecta > Hemiptera > Aphrophoridae > Philaenus > Philaenus spumarius. Next base: position 70,370 of record JAGFPH010003561.1, on the reverse strand, counting down.
ATGTTCTAGGGTTTCAACCAACAATTTGGGAAATAGGTCTACCCACGACGGTGCTCAATAGCTGCGAAATGATTCGAACGCCATTCCGCATATTGGGAGTATCTTCAATACAAAATGCATTGCGTGCTTCGCACGCCAACCCCAAGGTGGAATCCACCACATGGCTTTGAACCAGGTACTTCTATCGTATTTTACGTTTTGATCGATTTTGGGGGAACCAAGCGAGCTATAAGGTCGCGTAAAAAAAATGTGCAGAATAACATCCTACATTTATATTTGTAGAAAAAACTCAAAAACAAATTCATTCTCGTTGGAAAAATCTACACAAATAGTTACTTCTGGTCAAAAAACGTGCTTCCGATTGTTGGATTTTTTTTTTTTTTTGCTAACGAACTCGTTCGAACGACATAGACAACTAACATGTGTACCAAATTTGAACCAAATCGGACTTAAAATGTGGCCGCTAGAGTACGAATTCATATATCTTACCTAAAAAATTACTTAACGAAATATAATACCAAATTTGTATAGTTCCCTTGTATTATTATTACCTACATGGAAAAAAGTTATGTTGGCACAATATTTTCAAAATGGCAGTAGTCTACAGCTTTCAAACGGAAATTATTATTTCATTTCGACCGATATTATTTTATACAGATTAACAGTGATTTGGTGTCTAGTTTTGACATAGGAACAATCCCAGAAAATATTTGACAAAAGTTACGAAACACCCTGTATATTTGTATGATATTATATAATTTTATTTCTTCATAAATTGGAAAAGGTTTATAATTTTTAATCCATAAAATTCATTATAATAGCAATAATGCAATAATAATAATACAAAATAGTAGTCACATTTTTCATATTCACTATAGAATGTGTCTACTGTTATATTCTTTAGTTAACCAAAAAAGAAGGCAAACTTGTCAATATTTTCAGCCTTAAAATTTTACACGTTGAAGTGAAAACTACGAGCACTTTTGGATGAGGTCAAATATACGACCTCGCGTTACGCATTTTAAACTGAGAAGCTTTGCTTTTATTAATTTCGTCCATGATTTCTTCTTCTTTGCTGGTTTGCATACGTAGTTTTAATGTAACAGCTGATCGTAAAAGAAGAAGAAATCGACGAAATAAAAAAGGCTGTGGTAAATTCAAAGGCTTAAACTCGATAGCTGTATGTAGTCACGTCACACTACCGATGAAATGGACATTTGCTTAATCATTTCGTAAGTTATGTTCAAATAGTTTATTTACATACTTATAGTAATACCTCTGAAAAGGACACTGCACTTCCTAATTTTGTAAATTGTGTTAAATTAGTGCACTTTGTGATACCTCTTAATTGAACGTACAGCTTTCTCATTTTTGTTTAAATGTATAAAATTGCTATCTTGGTTGCTATGATAATGAATACAAATGCATCAAATAAACGTGCGTTGGTTGAGTATAGGCCCAAAATAAAATCTTGATTTTTATTTTTATTTAAATACACAATTATGTTTATGTTATTTTTAAGATTTAAATTTAAAATTCAACCGGATAAAACCTAATGATCAAAATTCGGACTAAACCAATATAACCAACGATTTATATTCAGGGCAGTTTCACTTCTGTCGACAGTCCCAACGACTGCTTTTTTTGAATTTACGACATGTTGCAACCTCTAAAATCATATTATAATAATTTGTATTGACTTGATGCCAGCGTAAAGAGTGGAAATTAAGTTTTCCAAACACAATCAAAACACAAATTTGATAACCAAAGAAGAAATTTGCACTTTAACGAAACTTAATACGATTTGAGGAGGTTTAACAATATGAATATTCAGTTTTCGTCAAGTAAAACAGAAGGCGGCAATCTTTTAAAGTTCGCTAGATAATTGAGTTCTCCGTTTCTTGTTTTATTTTCGAACCTAATTTCCATCCCGATATGCAATGAATGTTAATTATTTTTATTGAAGATGGTAAAACTGAAGATTCGCTGCTTTTATCTAACACTTTGAATATATTACAATACCAATGACTTGGCTTAAGATTTGCTACTTTCAGTTCTTTTTGATATTAGATTCTGAAATTAAAAAAAATATATATGGACTGTAAGCCAAAATGCACTAATAGGAGAAAGGAAAGAATTCGTAAACCGATGATAAATTTAAAATTGTATTACGAAATTTATAAATATTTAAATTTAAAATATTTAATAAAAATCTAATTTAAGAGAAGTCGGACAGTAAAAATTCGATAAATATTTAATTTTAATTTTTTTATCTAAATTTATTCTATGGTTTATTAGAATTACTTTAAGACTAGTTTGATTCAAATCGGACAATAATTTTTTTTATTTATGGCACACTTTGTAAAAGGATGCATGGCAGTTTTAACTTGAGGTAGCGCGCGAAAGCTCTCAGATGAAACACTGTTATAGAAACCTATAACCATAATGAACACCTGCATTTACCTCGTACTGTTATGGAGCAAATGAAACCTATTTTTAAAGATTCAGCTCACCCTGACTTGCTAAAAAGATGTCTTCATGGAGACACCCGAAACGTTGTGAATCTTTGAACAGCGTCATTTGGTCTAGGCTACCTAAAACCACCTTCATTCTCAAAAATACGTTAGAATTTGGTATCTATGAGGTAATAGCTACATACAATGAGGAAAACATTGTAAAATGTCAAATTTTGAGCAAATTAGGCATCAATCCTGGAAAGCAGTGTGTAGATAGAATGAAAAGTGTCGATAAGCTACGATTCATGAAAGAAGATAGGGCCATTGAAGAATTTGAAAAAAAATGCAGACAGAAGAGAACATTAGCAAAAAGGAAGCTGGAAAATGAGATTGAAGAACACTAAGACACAAGTATCTCTGCTTATGGAGCTGGAATGTATTAAAGGTTAATTATATTCATTTTAGTTCATAGTTATAGTCATTTTCAACTTTGTCACTCGTTTTCCGAAAATTGCGATTTTTCTCACTTAAAGTACTTTATCTTGGGAACAATTAGAGAAATCTTCTTGAATTTTTTTTTAAATCTGTTCATCTACCCTAGGAGCACATTTTAAGTACAGGAAATATCCCTACATAGCTTACTTTAGGTAGTTTAAATGTGATTGTACACGAAAAAACTAACATAAAAAAAAGCATTAATAAAAAACCAAGAAAGATTTTTAAATTACCTGTGCTTAAAATGTGGTCCTAAAACAGATGATCGAATTTTAAAAAAATCAATATGATATCTCTACTGGTTTCAAGAAAAATGAGCTTAAAGATGTACAAATTAACATGGAGTTTATATGACGGTCCGACTCCCATTAAGAACTGGTAATCTTTCTATAAAATTATAAGGTTTCAAAAAAATACAAGCAGCTCTAATAATATTAGTAAAACTGCTTGGATACTTATGAACTGAAACTAAACAATTATAACTCCGATGATATTAATGGAACTTTTTATGGAACCAAATCCTCCTGGCCTCCAGTTATTTAAAACAATTATGTTGTTGTAGTAATTAACTGAGCCACGATTTCATAAACGTAGTATCCTGCCAAAATCGTATTCGTCTTCACCACGGCAATTTATTAAGACTCTGCTCCAGTAAAAAAGAAAATGCCAGCTGAGAGCTTTGACATTGCCTCATTTAAAACCATTTTATAAATACATCTTGTGTAATTGAGTGGTGAAAAAAACGGAATATTCTTTATAAAATTGCAGAACCGACTTGCGGTTCACTTTTAATTATAAATTTTGCATTGCGTAAGGAAAAACGTTCAAACTTGGTACTTGAAAAATGTTAATTACGTGACGAATGAACGGGACTTGAAAAAAATGTGAAACGCAAAACGGATGTTTATTGTGACTGTGGTTAAAATGAGACCTTGAAAACAATTGTATGATAAAAAATAAACGACCTAAATGGTTTTAAATTTAACATTGATCTTACGGGATTGAAATCCAAGATGGCCGCCACTACAGCAGACCCTAAAAGGATATTGTAGGGCATCATAAGCCTAGTGTGTTGTAGTCTATTGAACTCCTGATCAACTAAGACCACTACAACTTCATCTGTAACGGGGGCATTGCACCTTCCAAGGATGTTCTGCTACAATTTTGTCTCGATGACTTCCAGGCGCGTTTATGCAATGTTGATACACACTGTCTGTTTGGGTTTTGCATACACAACGCCGTTAGACAGGACATATGTGCGCACGACGTACTTTAAAGTGTACATATAATATCTTAATTGAAAACCGATTTAGATGAAACAAACACTAAATGTTAGTACAAGCTTATCTTATATCGAAACCAAAAGTTGGTTCAGCCATTGTATAGGTTAGTGTGCACAAAACAGACAAAAATACTGTTTACAATTGTACTATATGTAGAGATGGTAAGGAACTCAATTTTAAAGCAGATTATGTTTTACAAGATTTTTCTCATACGCTCGAGACATTTAAGTTAAAGGGAGTCGGATGGTCCTACCTTTACCACGTTAATTTTGATTCTTTTTTTTTTTTGTACCTGTTTCTCAGAATCCACTAAAGATAGGGGATTACAATTGTTACACCTTTTTTATAGTACCTACTAACGCCTGAATATTTATGCATTTTTGTACGAAAACAACCAACTTTCATTTTGTGCGTTTATAAAATTTAGCCTATATACTTGGTTTAAAAAATGTAATAAAACATTTGAGTTTTTTTTTAAATTGGCAGAATGCAATGAAACGTAATAATTATTTAGAGGTATATGAAATACACTTGCAAAAACGACATCAGCCTCATAGCTTCCATAGATCCTGCGATACAGGTGCAGCATGTAAATAAAAGAAAACAATTTGCGGAAAAACAATTTTAATGAAATTAAAAAAAATGTATAACATACATACATTCTGAAGCTGTAATAATGTCCAAATGCATAAGATGGGTTACCAGGATCTTCTAACTCTTTATAGTTATGAAGAAAGTCATATCCCGTCAACTTGGAAGCTAGCCAACCACCGTTTGCTATACTTCCGGCCTCCTACCATCAAACCACATATATGAAAAGCTACCTGGTATCTAGCCGAGACTCGAACCCGGTATCTTCTGATCAGGAAGACACCACGCTATCCACTCGACTAAGGCTTGCCTTAAAAACACACTGATAAATTAACAACACTTTAATTACTTTACTATATCTACAAGTATTGCATGTACAAGTAAATGTACCTTCAAGAGCTTCTCTAAGCATGGATCTGTTTAGTTCGCGAGGGGTTTATAATGAAAAATTAAGGAGATATAAAAATAATGCAACCGTATTGCCTATTTAGCCCCTTCTCCTCTTACAGTAGAACTCCAGTTATCCGAATCAATTGGGACCGGACCCCGTTCGGATAATCAAATATTCGGATAATTGGATTTTTCCCGAAAAAAAGGGTCTATTTTAATATTTTCGGGATTGGTTTCACGTTTACGCGAATGGAGTAACCTATCCGCACATACTACGGTCGCGTATACATGATTTATAACTTCAATTTACAACGTTTGAGTACTATCATCGCGTTAACACGTTCACTGCTAAGGACGCACATGTGAGCTTGACACTGAACAGTATGAGAAGGGGCCGGCACACAGTGCATTGCGTGCTTCGCACGTCTACACCCGTATGGGGGTATTTTCAATACAAAATGCATTGCGTGCTACGCATGCCAATCCCCGTATTGGGAGTGTTTTCTATACACAATACATTGCGTGCTTCGCACGCCAACCCGAATATTGGGAATATTTTCTACACACAATTCACTGCGTGCTTCACACGCCAATTTTAAGCCTATGTGCAATAGCGCGCGTAGACAGAATCATTATTTTGCAGATCGCAGTACGTTCCCGTCTTAATATTTTCCTGTAATTCTGAAAGCGATTCGGATAATCAGCAAATCTGATAGTTGGAGTTCGTATAATTGGAGTTTTACTGTATTCTAAACTGCAGTACAAGCCAAGATTTGAACCGGACATAAGTTTTTTGTTTAATTCCTTGTTTTTGTTGTTGTTCGTACTAATACGTAGTACTTATAATAAGCTACAGCGTGAGAGCAAATAAAAAATGAGGCTATGCATCAAAACTTACTTGCCTTGTACTCACATAATTTGTTTTTCTATAACCCCAAAATTTTTAATAAGAAGTCAAATTAAAGCTAATGATTCCCAGAATTAAAATATGAAATAAAACAAAATTTATATTTTTTGTCCATATGAATCTTTTAATAACGGGTTCTGACTAACCTTAATTGGCAAACTGAAGAATTACTTATTATTACTTACTTTTTAGCGAATTTCCATAGGAAAAATGAGCTATTGCAGTGGCTCTTATGGTAAGACACAAGGTCGGGAATAGCAAATGAGCACCGATCATGGTCCCCAGAACAATTTTTGGGGTGTCATTAGAAATCATATATATATATGTGTGTGTTCGCACTCTAGTGGCAACATTTTGAATCCGATTTGGTTCAAATTTGGTACACATGTTGGTTGTCTTCGTCGCTCAGACGAGTTCGTTAGTAAAAAAATCCAACAACCGAAAGAACTTTTCTTGACCAGAATTAACTATTTTTTGAGATTTTTCCTACGAGAATGAATTTGTTTTTAAGTTGTTTCTACAAATATAAATGTATGATGTTAATCTGCACATTTTGTTTTTTTACGTGACCTTATAGGTGGCTTGGTTCCCCCAAAATCGATCAAAACGTAAAGTACCCGGTTCAAAGCCATGTGGTGGATTCTACCGTGGAGTTGGCGTGCGAAGCACGCAATGCTTTCTGTGTTGAAGATACTTCCAAAACGGGGGTTGGCGTGCGAAGCACGCAATGCTTTGTGTATTGAACATACTCCCAATATGCGGAATGGCGTTCGAAGCACGCTATGCATTGTGTATTGAAGATGTACTCCCAATATGCGGCATGGTGTGCGAACCATTTTGCAACTATTCAGCACCGTCGTGAATCGACCTATTTCCCAAATTATTGGTTGAAACCCTAAACATAGGCCTATAAACTTAATTTTGGAAATTTGCTCAACTCATGTCAGCGGTTCAGTTGCGTGGTCGAATTGTTTTATTATTAGGTCTATTATTTTGTTAAACAAGAACTAAGAAAAATTTAAGTGACTACAGACTAATTTATGTATTTCCTGTGTTTTACAAGCTTTATCAGCAACTTTTAAATTTCTCTTTGTTATATAAAAAGTGTTTCTACTTCTTATTCTCATAATTATAAAGTAATAAGAATAGCTACTATCTAGCGAAACCCCTGCTAAGGGAACGGGCTTGAAAAAACGGGGGGAAAGAAGACCCTGTTGAGTCAGCAAGAAAAATAAATCTCTCTCTATTATATAAAAAAAGTTTGTCTACTTCTTCTTCTTCTTCTCATAATTATAAAGTAATAAGAATAGATTAAATACGTGTATTGCGTACCGGTGACCATTGCATAATTTCCAGGCGCACAAATTCATGAAGTCAAATTCAAGTCAAAAAAATAAAGTTGAACCGGGCAGTTGGGGGTTGGCGAGCTTAGCGAGCAGGGGGCAAAGCCCCTTAGTTTATATAAATATCATTTTGGAAGCCAATATGGGTTTAGAATCATAAGTCCACAGTTGATGAAATATTGGTCCGTATAACCGGACGTACAACACACAAACTGCTTTCCACTTTCCACAATACATTTATCTTACTTTTCTTGACATATATGAATTGCAATATTTAATTTAGTTCTCTGTATGTTGTGAGCATTTTAAATTGAAACATCCTCCATTAGCAACGCAGTTTAATTTAAAACTTAATTAGTTTAGTAACTAGGGAGCAATTCGTATCCTCGTCCATTCTTTTATAAAGACTTATCGTACTGCACTGCATCATAAATAATTAAGTTTTTTCAAAATTTTCTGTCACGAATAACACAAACTGAAACTATAAATATTGTGTAAGAATTACACCTCCTGTTAATTTTGTAGACATATGTTAGCCATAAGTTGTCTGCGAATATACGATACAGATAAAAAGTTTATTTTAACAATTTTATCTAAAATTATCCTTTTGATTCTAATTTTTACTGGTGCATTGAAAATCCTCTCTTGATCTAAAGGGCCATGTATAATTACGATTTTTCAAAATGGGAATGTAGGGTTATATGTGAGACACTTAAAAGACAGCTATATGTAAATTTCTATTACATCTGTGGGGTAAACTTAGAACTATAATATATTATTCAGAGACACATGTTTTAATCAAGAAGACAAGATGAAAATATGGAACACTTTTTCGAGACTTCGGCTCGTGTTTTTTTTTTTTTTTTAATAACTGTTAAAATCAGGTTTCCCGTACCCAAAAACACATAAAACGATACCCCACTCTGTATTGAGACCCACGTTATCCCGACGCGCTACGATTCTTTAACAGTAAAAATCGGGTTTCTCTTATCCAAAAACATATAAAACGATATCCCACACTGTAATTTAAAAATGTTGACCCCAAAAACGTGACCCCGACGAGCTACGATTCTTCAACTGTCAAAATCGGTTTTCCCGTAAACAAAAGCGTATAAAACGTTACCCCCACACAGTATTTACAAAATTTTGACCCAATATTTTTAAAAAATTTACCTAAAAACATGACCCCGACGAGCTACAACTAACGCTAGAAAGCTCAAAAGCTCAAATTTTCAAAAGCTTTTCAACTCTCCGCAATAAAATCACAAAGATTTTGTCACCACCAGAAGTTTTCTGCGAGTACATATATCTTGTTAACAGACAGACAGGCAAACAAAAAATTATCACATGATTTCAATACTTCGGCATTCTAATGCGAGCCGAAGTAATAGATCAAAACCCAATACAGCGCTTTTTACATCTTTTGTTTTCTTCGCGTCTTCCACTTAGTCTAGAAACAGCCTACTAGTATAGCGTGAGTAAATTGAACGCTTATTGCTAGGAGCAACTGTATGAATCAGACTTGAAGAGCGTCTTCAACCACTACGCCCTTCAGTTAACTCACGCCGTTAGCATTTAAATGTACTTAAAGTATTATAAAGAGTGTCTAGAAAACATTAACCAAAATTACACTAGGCAATCTATAAGTGAAAATAAAATAAAAGTAAATTAATATAGGTCCGGAAATGCTTGGTTTTCGAATCATCCACCATTTTGTTTTCTTTGCTAAACACTTAATATCTTTGGAAATGGAAAAGATATCAGGCTAAAATTTGGTTCACATATTTTTTACGTAACTTCTTCCCTTGCAAAACGAACCAGAACGTTCTTTTGTATACTTTAAAAAAGGTGACCATTTAAAATTTGAATATAAAATACCTTTAAAACCGCTAACTTTTTCGAAAAAGGTTAAATTTTTAGTAAACAAACAAAACACGTTTTTTCCTAATTATCGGCTAAAATATCAAAACACAATTTCTTGGTACTGTCTATAACAAAACAGAAACAAGAATAATATAGAATTCATGTTAGCCAATTGGATTGTTATATTTATTAATTGACCGAGCGAAGCGAAGTCTCCGTTTTAGCTCTACCGTTCTTCATTTCGTCTGTGTGTCTGTCTGTCTGTCTGTCTCACGATTACGACCAAACGCCTTGACCGTTGTCATGACTTTGCATGAATGTTCCTTATTCCTAGGCCGAGCGATGTATAAGTATAGTTTTTTCCATTTTTCACTTTTAACCAGTTAAATAAAATAAAAATGGCGGCCGCATCGTTTCTCTCAGTGTAAACTTTTTTCCAAAACCAGTTTGTGGATTAACCGTAAGTCGAATTGAAAACTAATAACATTTTGCTAGTAGCAAATTGATGTTCTACAAAATTGTTTTCTTGATTTTTTTCTGCAACTCTAACGGTAAGCTCACAAAATGGCAGCAAACTTCAAATTTATTAAAAATCGTCCAAGTTTTTGTATTTTAACCATGTTTTTATATGTTTATTCTTTAGGTATCTTCATAAAAGCTTATAATTTTATGGAGAGAGAGAGAGAGAGAGAGAGAGCTACCTGCTGTCTTGCTCTTTCCTGCGCTACATCAATGTGGCCGCTGTGACTGTGAGTGAGTTGTATAGGGGGAGCCTGAGATAAGGAGCCCGATTGGCATTGCGTCTCATTTACTGAGTTCTTTACCAACTACATGCTCTTATTCATTTTGTTCCTTTGTTGCACCACACAGTATTTAGAGTCGAACTGAAACAAAAAATCGTAAAAATCTACAAAAAAACATATACAAAAATGGAGATATAGAATGTACCTCCCCGACATTTTATGAGTTCTACCTTTCACAGAACTACTAGTAAATATTGGTTATAAATACCTCAGTCTTAACAATCCTTTTTTTTTTACTTGGACGGAATCTCAAAGCTGGCATTTAACACAAAAGCACTAAATATACAACACTTATTCGATTAAAACATTAAACATTACTTTTAGTACAACTGTACTGTAGAAATAGCCTTTTATTATACATGTTTTACTAGTCAGTTCTAATACTTAAATGGATGGGCACCCAATGTATCTTTTTGATTGAGTACTAGTCTCTACATGTATTTAGTGCCTGGGTGTAATCTGTTTATTACATCAAATACAGGGTGTAGAAAAAGTCTGGAAATGGTTTTTAATATTTCGTATATAAAGAAAATGTTAAGGTAGATGTGATTGAGGAACCTACTATGTAAAAATACTATTTTATTTAAGATTTCAAAAAAAAATATCCGCCATCTTGGATCCGCCATTTTGAATTAAACTTTTTTTTTAAATCGGAAGGTGGTTATGTGATACATCATTTCGATGTAGAACTTCAAGATAAAACCATCGGTGAAATGTGCACATCCATGTCTTTAACCGATGAAAAATGGCGGCCAAAAACAACGAAATTGTGTTTTCCGATTTTGCCCCATTTTGGTGTACTACTTTTGATCAAATATTAATTCTTCTTCTTTTTGCATTCAGAATTAAATAAGCTTTCGAACGGTATGCCACACAACGATTATTGGTTGAACCTCTCGAAATCAATTTTGAAAAAATCAAAATGGCTGTAACTCAAATTTTTTAAATACTCCCAAATATTGTTGTGTGGCATATCGTTTGAAAGCTTATTTACTTCTAAATTCAAAAATAATAATAATTAGTTTTTTTTTAATAGTACGGCAAAATGGAGCAAAATCGGAAAAATACAATTTCGTTGTTTCTTTTTTGCCGCTATTTTTAATCGGTTAAAGACATGTATGTGCAAATTACATCGTTGTTTTAATCTTGAAGTTTTACATCGAAATGATGTATCACATAACCAACTTCCAATTTAAAAAAAAATTAGTTTCATTCAAAATTTCGGATCCAAGTTGAGGGATAATTTTTTTGAAATCTTAAAAAAGAGTATTCTTATATAGAGTAGGTTCCTCAATCACATCTACCTTCAAATTTTCTTTATATACGAAAAATTAAACCGTTTCCAGACTTTTTCTACACCCTGTATTATGCAATTATTAGAATTAAATTTAAGTTTATCATTTAATAAGTCCTTTGGGTTATCTTTAGTACGCTTGTAAATTTCAGATTCTTCCAATATGTCCATAATTCTTCCATAATTTTGTGTTCTATGTAAAATCTACAATGTGTTTTGTAGGAACGGTTACTATCAATAAGGTGTTCTGTAAATGTGGATTAAGTTAAATGAACTCAGTTGGGTATAGTTTGTTGTTTGTGGGTAAACGAAGTAAACAAAAAAAATTAAAAAGTACAAACAATTCAAACATGTAACAGCTGATTTCGTCCATCAGCTTTAAACTGCAACAAAAAATAATAAAATATTATAACGTGTTCAGTTAACGTACAGTATAGTACCATTGTATTTGGATAACCTAATAGAACTCCGATCCAATGCATTATTTCAATCCACTGGAAATTCGACGATAGTGGCGCGTTCTATGCGGGAAACTACGAAAGAGGTGTGTAGCACCAATGCCTTGAATGATTTCTCCCTAGCGCTACCCCGCGGCTCGATCATGCAAAATTTTCCCGACAACCTTTTTTTTGCCACACTGCCGCCGTATGCATGCATAATCTATTTTATTATTCATGATCTATGATAGAATGCAAGCGTCTACCGGTGCCCTATGCTACGTATTAACGCAGTACACGCTGGGTGTGCGCGTATACTATTTATGCGACTGAATGAGTAGAAATGATTACAGCTCTATTTCTTCTCAACTACCAGTTGGAGTCTGAGAAGGGGAAGTGTTTCAGGAGGTTTCACTTCATCAAAAATATAAAACACAATCATTATACTTTTGTAAAATAAACAACATTCTTCAAAGTGCACAAATTACAGTACAACCTAACCAAACTGCTTTCCACTTTCCACAAAGCTACCACGCAACAAATACATCTATCTTGCTTATCTCGAGTGGAATTAATTGCAAATATTTCATTTAAACTAAAAGTTCTTTGTGTGTTACAAACATTTTTTAATTACAACGTCCTCCATTAGTGCACTTTAATTTAAAAATTAATTAGTTCAGCGACTAGGGAGCAGTTCGTAACCCGGATGTATTCTTTTACTAAGACGTATTGCTTTGTACGATAAAACATACAATTTTGTGTACGAGTCTGAGCGGAAAATACTACACAGAAACTATCGGGAGAGACGAATTCGTTAGTATTTTTTTACTCCTTCCTAGTCGTAAGTTGATCTGTACATTTTAGTTTTCAGTTGTCCGATTATGCTTAGCTGCGAAACATATTGTTGTTTTTGTGTTTTATTAGCTAATTTCAATAAGAAAAATGAGCTATTGCAGTGGCCCTTATGGTAAGACCCCTTATGGTCGGGAGTAGCAAATGAGCATCAATCATGGTCCCCAGAACACGTTTAGAGATGTCATTAAAAATCATATGTATATAATATATAGTATATACAAAAGCTATCAGAAACTTATATATATACAGGGTGGTTATAAAATCACTTCACACCCCCCCCCCCCTTTAACTTTTGTGTTTGTTAAAACAAACAAATATCCTTTGCTGAACGATACTAACGTAACCCAAAGTATCTTTTGAAGCAATCGGAAGTGTTGTCTCCTAAAAATGGGGGATTTTAGAGGCAACTCAAAATTTTTAAATGGGAAGTATGGTCATGTGATACCTCATTTTAAAGGTATATTTAAGGCTAGGAAAATGGCATAAAGAAAATAAAAATCCGACCAACCAAAACAAAATGGAGGCCGTAAACGTGTTGAAATAAATCGACATAAAGTTGCTGATATCTCGAAAAGGAAGAGTTTTCAGAAAAAATTTCAAGGGACAAAAAATGTTTATTTCAAAGTGCTTGTTTTATATTTACATACTTATATTTGTGTTCGCACTCTAACGGGCGTATTTTAAGTCCGATTTAGTACATGTTTTATTGTTTGGTCGTCTACGTCGCTCGGACGAGTTCGTTAGCCAAAAAATCCAAAAAACAACCGGAAGCACGTTTTTGACCGGAAGTAACCATTTTTTGAGATTTTTCCTGTGAGAATGCGTTTTTTAGAGTTTTTCTATAAATATAAATGTCGGATGTTATTTTGCACGTTTTGTTTTTTCACGCGACCTTATAGCTCGCTCGGTTCCCCCAAAGTCGATCAAAACGTAAAATACCATAAAAGTACCTGGTTCAAAGCCATGGGGTTGGCGTGCGAAGCACGCAGTGCATTGTGTATTGAAAATACTCCCGATATGCGGAATGGCGTGCGAAACACTGTGTATTCAAAATACTCCCAATATGCGGAATGGCGTGCGAAGCATTTTGCAGCCATTCAACACCGTCGTGAATAGACCAATTTCCCAAATTGTTGGTTGAAACCCTAAAACATAGGCCTATAAACTTAATTTTGGAAATTTTCTCAATTCACGTCAGCGGTTCAGCTCCGTGTTCGAATTATGTTTTACCTTATGGAATTTCACCAATTACCGACCGGTGTCACACTTAATCAACAAAACTGTTTACGAACAATTAAGCAAAAGTACTTAAAATGACTCTCGTACAGGATACTTTATGGATATTGTTGGTCGCATCAAACTTGTCTTTGCGCCAGTTTATTTCGTCCCCGTCCTCAACTCCGGCCGGCTACGTTGTTGCAAGAGACGGGCTATTTTAGGTCAAAGTTTATGTACGAGAAATCCGTCCGCGAAGTTTAAGTCAACACGGTGCAATAAAGTTTTACGTTTGGTTTAGTGCAACTTTCTGATTGGAAACGAAAAACAGGAAATGTATTTTCCTCCTGAGGATAACTTCCTGTAGGAGCAAGTGTAATCTGGTTTTATTTATACGTCTTGCAACATTCTACACTTGTAATTGGCAAGGAAGCGCAGTGTATTAGTTTGTGGTCGACTCGTTTTCAAATTGCTTATTCTGCGATTAATTGCAGATATATTATATGAAAGGTGAGCTCTTACAGTGACGGACGCTTATGGTGAGATCTAAAGTCGAGTAGTCAATGAGCAACGATCATGGTCTGCAGAACAGGTTTTATGGTGTCATTACAAATTTTATATTTACATACGTATATATGTGTTCGCACTCTAACGGCCGCATTTTAAGTCCGATTTGGTCCAAATTTGGTAAACACGTTCGTTGTCTAAAGCTGGTCGTCCACTAGGTCGGTAGAGAGGCGCGGCGCGGCGCAGTAGCTTTCTCCCTATTTTGGTCACCTGATATTCAGCCATGGTTTGACAGTATTCAATCTTGTAGTAGGAACATAAAAACTGGTGTTTTCAAAACAATAAATTTGAAATTGATATATATTTTCATACAGTTCTATTTAGAACTAAATTACCAAACTTTTGTACATTTTGAAAAAAAATCAAATTATTTTGTATATTTTACAACAGCAGTTATAATAAAGTTTAAAAGAACCAGCAAGGCCTACAGTTTAATAAAAACCTAACCTAAAAGTGAGAAATGCAAGTAATTGCTTCAAAGTTTGAAATCAGCTGTTAATGGAAATATTGGAACAAACAGCTGTTTTATCTGTTACTTTATTCAGTTGGTTGCTATGGTAATAAATGTAAATGCATCAGTCTAGGCCTCACCTAAGATTTTTTCCGACTAAATTTACAAATATTGAAACAAAAATGTTTGTTATCAAAATTAATTATTTCCTATGTTACTCAGGGATTGTGTAGCTCTTTATTAGTAAAATTATTTTTTCAATCGGTTCAGTAGTTCCAGAGATTACCCCCCCTACATACGAACAACCAAATTTTACCTCTTTATGGTATTAGTACAGCTATAATATGTATATAAATACAAAAGGTTAACAAATAGGAATACAGTTTTATAATCCTTATAATTGTACACATTTACCAGTTAAGAATCTCCTCAGCATAGTTAGATAGGCCTAGATAAAGTCTGTTGTTTTTAAATAGTATTTTTATAAACGATGTATTTCTGATCTATCTAATTAATCTAACTGTGATTTTTCACGGGGCTTACAAGTTACTTATAATAGGTACTTCTCTCCGTAATATTTGAGCCGCTAACTTGGACACATTTAGTTATCACTTATACACTTATTACAACCCACGACAGTGAAAAACAAATTCACCTTTCAATTTGAATGTTAAACATGTCAGGGTAGGAATCTGTAAACAAAATTCGTTCTAACTAAATCACATACGCCAAATGTAAGTCTTGATCTAAAATGTGTTTGCTCGATCTAAATTGTGTTTGCAGTGAAACCGATTTCTCCTCAATTCACCACGAACGTAACTGAAGGACTTGAGGTTATTTTTGGAAACGAAATTCTTTTTCTCCATTCATTGTGATTACAGTCGAACGCAAACTTCCTGAAAATATCCAAGGTAGCTCGTTCGCTTAGATTCTTGGAACCGTTCCAGCTTTCCATTGCAAGATTTATTCCTCAACACAATATATACGTTACGTATTCTTTAAATTATACCATTTCTTCAACCATTCAATTTATTTTCAAACATACAGTCACATAATTCAGTTGTTTATATGTATTGTACATGTCTTGTCATACATCCCGTAGGAAAAATTCACGTTTCGCCAAAACTGGACATCTTCAGGGCGTAAAATTATTCACTTAGAGTTTCATTCAAATTTGCAATATTTAACTACACACTGAGTGCGCTATTCTGGTCACAGATTGTTCAACAAGTTGCCAGACAATATAAAGGAAGTGCCCAGCATTAAAAACTTTAAAAACAAGTTAAAAATTTTCTTTGTACAGCACGCATTTCACTCGGTGAAGGAATAACTTTGTTTTAAAAAAATAGATTATATAGTTGCTTTATGTTTATTTATTCGGTGTGAAATAGTTTATATAGTTTTGTAAGTCTTATTTATATTACCTGTGTTGTATATAAACTAGTAAACCCCCATGAAAATCACAAACGGATTAATTAGATACACATCATAAATACATCATTTATACAAAATACTATTTAAAAACATCACACTTTATCTAGGCCTACCTAACTATGCTGACGGGGATTTTTAACTCGGTAAATGTGTACAATTATAAGCTCTATAAAACTGTAAGATTATTTGTTAAAACTTTGTACTTATGTATGTTATTATATATTTAAAGGAAGATAAAAATATTATCTTTTGATTGCTTTTTATTTCATATTGATAGATCAAAAAATGATTTAGAAATTATTAATATTAAATTCTAATAGTTAGTAATCTATATATATATAAATGAATTGCTGTTCGTTAGTCTCGCTAAAACTCGAGAACGGCTGGACCGATTTGGCTATTTTAGGTCTTAAAACTATATATATAAAAATGAATTGCTGTTCGTTAGTCTCGCTAAAACTCGAGAACGGCTGGACCGATTTGGCTATTTTAGGTCTTAAAATGTTTGTAGTAGTTCATAGAAGGTTTATACGTAAAGAAAAGTTTGAAAAGTTTCCCGAAAAAGTTTCAAATTTGGAAGAAACTGAATAGCATTTATTGTATGAACTCAAAACCATAGTCACAAAAACAGCTGTTCGTATAAAAAGCTTATGTTTGTTTACATGTATTACCATAGCAACATTACTTAGCAAATTTATAATAACTTTAACTAGGGGAGACCCCCGGTGCGACCTTCTAAAAACATATGTTGTTTTACTTATAATAAAAGTGTAGGATTAATAATAACCTCAAAACTAAGATGGTAAATAATGTTAAATGTTCAAA
>JAGFPH010003561.1:23402-34909 GCA_018207615.1 Philaenus spumarius | reverse complement strand
TAGTAAGCACCTATGGCCCTAGAGGAAGCTACATACCAAATTTCATTTCAATCCGTTCGGTAGTCTTTGAGAAATCGTGATGAGTGAGTCAGTGAGTGATTGAGTGGGTGAGTGGTATTTCGCTTTTATATAGACTGTATAGATATACGATTTTTAATGACACCCCAAAACGTGTTCTGGGGACCATGATCGGTGCTCATTTGCTACTCCCGACCTTGGGTCTTACAATAAAGGCCACTGCAATAGCTAATTTTTCCTTTGGAAATTCGCTAATAATTAAGTACTATGTGTTATTTTACTTCAATATATATATATAGTTTTGTTAGTTCCTGTTACCCTGACTCTGTATACACAAAAGAGTCCAAAAAAGTCCCTCTTCCAAAAAAGACCCCAATATTTACCTGAAAGTCCTTTCATTTATTTAACCATATCTGCGAGCGAAACCACTAGTGTAAAATAGTTACAGCAAAACATTGGTTTTACGACTCAATCTGATAATGTCATTAATTGTTTACCATAAATCAAATAGCCAAGGCTTTCACATAATACTAGTAGCAAGTCATGCATGTTTCAGCTTACCAGACTTATTAACACGCTAAAAACAATGTTATCACCATAATGAAGCCATAATATGCTGTAACGGGTTCATTATGAATTATTCTCAAAGTTATTTTATACGTGATTTATATTTCCACTTCATGACTACACGGAAATTAACATCAACACAGGCAATCTGTCACATTGTAGGTTAGGTTTGTCGGTCGATTAATTAGTTTGTCATGGGCCCACTAATGTTTATTGGACATGGCTTGGATTGATTGAGTGAGAAATTAACTGCCTGACTGTAGTGTGTCAATCATCGTGGAACTAAACGAATAAGTGAATATATTTTAATGTACAGAGTGGAGCAGAATTCTGGACTGGAATATCTATACTAATTTTATAAAGAGGTAAAATTTGTTTTTTCTTTGTTTGTATGCAGGTGGTAATTTCCGGAACTGCTGAATCGATTGAAAAAATGTTTTTCTAATAAAAAGCTACACTATCCCTGAGTGGTAAAAATCGAGAACAGCTTGACCAGAGGTTTTTTAAAATTTCTTCATATTATGAAAGAACACGTTAAACTGATTATAGAAACATGAAAAATATCCGCCGGAAATAAAAATTATAGAAATTACGAGAGAAATAAAAGTAGAAAATATAGAGGTTAACTTCAGTATTTTTTTTATATTTTAACACTAAGTAAAAGGAACAAATCACTTAATACACCAAGAAATATCAATAATAACTTAACTAAACAAAATTGATGAAAGAAATCACGAAAATATATGTAGATATTTATATAACTTTCCAAAACTTTTAGTTTAAAAACAATAACAATTGTCGTTAAGAAATTACATTGAATACCAGTATAAAAGAAGAAAGTTATCATTTCTGATTGCCAACGTTGCCACATTGAACATATGTAATAGGACAAGATGACGTAACAGTAATAACAACATTTTACTAGTAGATAATTAGAATAAAAAAAAACTAGAGGTACTGACCTATACTGTTTAGTCACAATATGTTACCGATAACAGTATAATTATAATATTTCGTCGTTATTATCTCATTATATAATTAGAATAAAACAAAAACTAGAGGTACTGACCTATACTGTTTAGTCACAATATGTTACCGATAACAGTATTATTATAATATTTCGTCGTTATTATCACATTATATTAGAATAAAAAAAAACTAGAGGTACTGACCTACACTGTTTAGTCACAGTATGTTACCGATAACAGTATAATTATAATATTGTAGGGTTCTAACTTAAACAGTTATTATTTTCTAATTTTAGGCAATATAGGAGGCACTGATAAACCCACTCAAATCTAATTGCAACCCATCTGGCAACCCTGTTCCTATCGCGTATTAAAATGTCTGTTCATTGTCTGTGTTAAATCCCATAAGCGATTTTTGGTTTCTTAATTTGTTATGTTATATTTGTTTTAGAATATTTATAATTGATTTCCGGCGATCAGTGAAGTGTCTAATTTCATTATATATATAAGAAAAAGTTATATATAGTGTAATTCTATTAAAACCTGTGGTCAAGCTGTTCTAAACTAGAACCTCCCTAAGTAACATAGGCGTAATATTCATTTTGATAAAAACATTTTTTATTTCAATATTTGTAAATTTTGTTGAAAAATCTTAGGTTAGGCCTAGACTGATGAACCAACACATGTATTTACATTTGTTGCCATAGCAACCAATGGAATAAAATAACATACAAAACAGCTGTTTGCTCCAATATTTCCATTAACAACTGATTTCAAATTTTGAAGCAATTATTTCTATTTCTAGATTTTAGGTTAGGTTTTTATTAAAGTACAGATTGAGCCTTGCTGGTTCTTTTAGCCTTTATTAATTATAACTGCTGTTATAAAATAAACGAAATAATTTTATTTGAACATTTAGCATTATGTACCATCTTAGCTTTAGAGTTATTAGTAATCCTACACCTTTATTATAAAGAAAACATAACATGATTATTTGTAGAAGGTTCCAACGGAGGTTGACGTGCGGAACACGCAGGGGCCTCTTTTAGTATTTAATAATTCGCAAACTATAAAGCAAAATGAAATAAAACTTAGCAGTTATTTTGTCATTATAACCAATAGTTTTACGTATTTTACTTTTTTTTTGTGTAACCGGGAGACAGCCCACTTAGGAGGCCTTGAAATTTTTAAAATAGAAGCCTATCTCGAGTTGCACCTTATTTTAAATGTCTTTGGTATTAAAAGACAACAGTGCGACCCGACCGTAAAAGAACGACGCAGTCAGAAATTACAGCTCCTCGAAGATGCCGAAAAATCAAGTGT
This sequence comes from Philaenus spumarius, assembly GCA_018207615.1. NCBI lineage: Eukaryota > Metazoa > Arthropoda > Insecta > Hemiptera > Aphrophoridae > Philaenus > Philaenus spumarius. Next base: position 32,033 of record JAGFPH010003561.1, on the reverse strand, counting down.
AGCCTGCCGTTAATTTATCATACGTATTAATTGATGTGTAATAATTAGGCTATCTATATAATAAAAATGAATTGCTGTTTCTTTGAAATCGCATCAATTGAGAACTGGTGGACCAATTTGGCAATTTTTTGTTTTAAAATGTTCGTAATAGTCCGAACTAGGTTTTTATATAAAGAAAAATTTGAAAAGTTTCCCGAAAAAGTTTCAAATTTGGAAAAAACTAAACAGCCTCTTTTGTATGGACTCAAGACCATAGCGCTCAAAAACAGCTGTTCGTATAAAATGCTTAGTAACACATGTTTGTTTACATTCATTACCATAGCAACTTAGCAAATTTATAATCAGTTTATTATTCTTCAAAACCAATAGCTTTTTAGATTAGATTGACAAATTAAAAGCACACACAAACAAAAATCAATAAAACATGCTTAGGCCTACTATATTATAATTTAATTTAAACATCGGTTGTTACATATTATTATAAATAAAACAACTGTTATGGATCAAAAACTGAACATAATTTTAGGTTAGGCCTACAATGAACCAAAACACTTTTATTTGCAATAAATTTCTCTAATTTATAATCGGGTTATTATTCTTCAAAAACCAAAACAGCTTTTTTAGGTTAGATTGCCAAACAACACAAACAAAAATCAACGAAAAATGCTTACTGTATTATAATTAAATTCAAACATCGGTTGTTACATATCTATTTACTTACATATATGCTGTTTAAAATATTGTTTATATAAATTGTTGACATAAACACCATTTGCAATTCAATAACTTAAGTTAAAAGAATGAAATTTTGATAACTACCCTTAAAATTAAATAAAGCAATAGCGAAGCATTGCCGGGTCCACTAGTTTGAAATAATTGGTTCGTTCAACCCCGGCATCCTATACCAACACAGTAAACACAGCAATATTGTATGCACATGCTGTCATTATCTTTAACTTAGCTATTATCCTTCGTCCGATTGTTTTGACAGTTACACCATCAAATAGGGAATCAAAAGGGCTACAAAAAGGTGTTGGCATTTTTTTGTTAAAATGTACGGTTTTTAAGTAATTTAGGTTTAAAATTTCCAAACAGCCAACATATTGCATGCATGATTGGATAGAATTGATTGTTTTCCTTGAGATCGATCTTTGTTAGGTTAAACTTCATGCCAACTCAAATAAAACTCCAATTTTCGGAAATTCGGAAGAAATTAAAAATAAATATTTAAAACTTTAGAGTTTTGTACTCGTACTTTTACACGCACTGCTTTAGATGTTTTGAATTTTGCTCATGAAAGAAAGTTAAACCCAAACAAATATTATGGTTAAAAATTTAAGTAAAATAAAAAACATTCAAGTTTGTTTGCATGTAAATAAATATTAGTAAAAGGTGAAAGATTTATGCGATTTGAAAGGAAAAAAGAGTTTAAGTGTAAGGGGAGATTTGCTTCACTTAAATTATAAAACATCTTTGGTCATTGAACAAAGTTATAATTGCTCTCAGTGTAATTTAAATCAGTTCCAGTATACATATAATTTTATCGGGAAATGTATCATTTTAGATTTAGGTGGTTTAAAACGTATGAACTAAGTAGGAAGGAAGAGGTTTTAAAGTATTTAAATGGGCACAATTGTGTGCGGCTTGCAAAATTTTCTCAACAAGCATTGCAATATAGATGGGCTTTAATTTCCAAATTTTAAGACAATTTTCTATTTTGTAATTTAATAAATAAATATGTAATTTTTCAAGATTTAATTTTGACCTAATACATATTGCTAGTCCAGATTTGTTTTTTCAGTTATTTGTTTCTTATTAAGTTTAGTTTTTTTTTTTTAAGATCAAAAAATGTGTGTAATGTGTAAAGTTTCTTTGTGTATGCAAATTACTACCCAACCAAGCAGACATCCTAATCAGCTGTGCTTTTAAAATGCAAATTAACATATATATAACTTATGTTTATTGTGTAGAACTATTTAGTTAATAATTCACCAAATATTGTGTTAGCCTATTTTTGTTCTAAAATAAAGCTTTTTTGTATCATTCATTTATTTAGATAAATATCAGTGCCAATTTGAATGATTTATTTGCTGCAAAGTATGATTTTAACAACAATAAAAACAAAAACCTGGACCTCCCTCCTTTCCCCCGTCGGTATTCCATATCTCAGACCCCCTCCCGAAATCGCCACCCCCGTCCAGACTTTCTGGATCCGCCCTTGGCTGGAGTGCGGTTCTACACTTTCGCCAATTAATAATACGAATGAATGAATAATATGTATTTTGTTTATAGAAACATAAATTTATAAACGAAAAATGCGGGTAAGTACTTAATCCGAAAGCTTGCTATTTCAAAAAGTATTCCCTGTTTTGTAAAATAATTGTCACTGTCACCAAACAATTTAGTAATGAAACCTAGGTGAGCCAAAAGATAAATGCAAAATTTACTTACGGGTTCGTGCTGAACATTAAACACTTCCACAAAATAAACACAGAATCAAATTCTTTTAAACACATACACATTTTCGAGCGTCAACAAAACATAACCTAAAACACCACAATAGACGGAACTGTGACATTAATACTGGCGTTGAAGGTTGAAGTGAACTTTGGACTCTAGAGATAAGGAATTACAGAGGCAGTGAAATAGGCCTACCACAAAACAGCTGAGTATTTATCAACTGTATGAGTATTACACTACAATAGTAAACCCCAGTGAAGAATCACAGGCAGGTTAAAATAATACACATCAGAAATACATTATTTAAAAACAACAGCCTTTATCTAGGCCTACGTGACTATGCTGAAGGGGATTTTGAACTCGGTAAATGAGTACAATAATAAAATTATACAATTACTAACTGTAGGCCTATTTGTTAAAATGTATTATTTACATAATATATTACTAGGGGCTCTGCCTCTGGACGCTTCGCTCGCAGTTGCAAAATTCACTAAAGAATCTCGTTAATCTTTAGCTCGTTTGTACATAGGTTTGTAAAATTATGAAACAAGGCTTAAATATATATTAACAGTAATTACAAGATTAATTATAACCTCAAATACATGCTTCAGAAACGTGAGAGGCTTTCATTACGATTTTAGTCCTAGTTCTACTACCTTCTGTCAACTAAAGTTTTGAAACCAGGCCTAAATATAGTAAAAATTATTGCAGGATTAACATAACCTCAATTTCAGAAATGAGCCAGGCCTATATTACAAAATTGACTATTCAAATTTATCTATCTTTGTCAAGTTTACCTACTTTTTTTTTACAAAATAAATTGTTAAATTAGGCCCAATTTATTCCAATTCCAACGTGCTAAAACAGTATAAATTAGCTTGTTTCTAACAGTAATTAAAAACTATTCAATGAACAGCTGATAAAACAGTATAAATTGGCTTGTTTATAAACAGCTGTTTTGATCGCTTTATTTACTATTTCCTTGTTATTTTGTAACCAACATGGCAACCCATAAGACCCTATGTTAAAATTTTTAAACTTTTAAATTAGATTTTCTCAAAAAAATTCGTTTTTACACGAAATACAACTATATGGGTGTACTTAAAAATCAAAACTACACCTAAATACAAAATTTCTTTGAATTCGTTAGAGCCGTTTTCGAGATCCGCGACAGATACAAAGATATAAAGATAGATACAAGAATTGCTCATTTAAAGTAATAGGATTATATATCAAGAAAGATAAAGATATTATTTTTTAATAGATTTTTATTTCATACTGACATATAAACTGTTTTAAAATTATAAAATAGTCAAATGTTGTAAAATTTTGATACGATTTTATAAAACTGTAGGCCTCGTTGTTAATATTTTGAATTTATATGCGTCATCTCTATAGGCTACATAAAAATGAATGTTTCTTTGTCGTCTATAGACTCAAAAACTATTCGACCGATTTCGCTAATATTTCACAGTTTATCCATATCATTGTCAGGAGTGTTTATTCGTTACAATTACTACAGTCTAATAGGTTGAAATGGGGTTTCTGCCAGACAGTTGAAATGGGGTTTATACAGTGAAAATAAATTGCACTAACTTCCTACAAACTATAAATGTACATTATTTAATATTACTCTTAAATTATATAAAATACCCATTTGCAAATAGATTACTTGTCAAAGTGATTAAATTGAATAACTACCCTCAAAATTAAATAATAATCCATACACTTACTTTTTCTATTTGCTCAAAAACTACGCAACTAATTTCACTAAAATTTCACAATTTACACATTATTAGTACCAGGATTGCATATATAGAATTTATCACTACAATAAAAGCGATAAATGGGGAAGCTACTCCTATACAATAAAAAAAATTGCGCTAACTTTCTACAAACAATGAAATTAAAATTATTTAATATTATATTTAAATGGCATAAAAAACCATTTGCAATTCGCCTCTAGCTGTCGGCCATGTTGGCTGACACTCCATAAGACCAATGTCAAATTAAAATCCAAATTTTTCCTTTATTTTTTATCGGAAAATTATAAACAATATGTCATTTTAAAGCTATGGTCAATATGCATGCAAATGGCTTTTTAAAAACTAAGACAAATATTTTGTTTAATATTTATTAACCATTTAAAACATTGATTTTTAATATTTTTTTATGTTGTTACTATTAATTATAGCGAAAAACTACCAAGCTTTCGCAAGAAGAATTTCGTCCCCAAGAGTTTGGTATTTTAAAAAAAATGCTATTTGAATAATTGCGGGTTTTAAATGGATTTAGGATGAGCAATGTCCGCGTAACCCGCCGCTAAAGGATGAAGCGCAGGTTGTTTTTACTAGAGCCGACCCTTAAGTCAAAGGGATGAAATGGAATAACTACCCGTAAAATTAAAATCAAGCAATAGCGAAGCATTGCCGGGCCTACTAGTTGTACATAAATATTAAGGTAAAAATACTATCTTTTAATTGGGTTTTATTTCATATTGATATATAAAACGATTAAGAAGTTATTAACATTATAATGAAGAAATTAATAAGCGATTATGTTTAAATGTTATACGAAGATGTATGAATGTTTCCGAAGTTAATCGAATGTGTATCTCTTCTTTAAATTTGTATAAATGAATATATTGTTGATAAATGGTTGTATTTATATTCATTTTATAACCTTAAAGCAAATCTTATGACGCATTATAGCCTACATCACAATAACTCACAATATTAAAAAAAAAAATCAACTTCACAAGACATAATATTATCGATTGAAGTTGTAAACATAACCCCAAAACCACTTAGAGTTGTCACAATTGTACCGTGTTTGGACTCAATTTGCGAGGAATAATATGTAGAGTTCAGTAATTAGAGTAAAAATTAAGTCAAGTTAACGGTTAGAAAAATCTGATTTTGTAGCACAAGGGCTAGTTGGTGATTTATAGGAGAACCATTATGCAGGTAGGCCGAGTGAGTGTTTCTGCGCGTGTGGGAGCGAGGGTCGATTTTATGGTCTAGAGCGCTTGTCTGGTTGGACAAAGTATAGTTCAATATTAAAATAAAACTAATTATAATGTGATATAGAAGATATAATAGATATAATATTATCTTCTAAAGCGAGAGATAATTGTCTGTCTGCTAAATGGATCTGGAATCTCCGTCTAAGGATTTTTGATTTTTTGATTTTATATGGGGCTTTTGGCCACGAGAAATCGATTGGAAATGGTCACCAGTCTGGGAAAATTCGTTTTCTACGTCTTTTTATTAAATTAAAAAGTGAAATTTGTCCATTTTAAACAATACAAAGCACAGCTGATGCAAATGTTTTCAATGTCATTATAATAATCATCTGTTTTCTTTTAAACGAAGCACAGCTGATGCAAATGTTTTCAATGCCATTACAATAATCATCTGTTTTCTTTTAAACTGTATTTTATTAGAGGTAAGCCTAATGTTGTATCTATTTATAGTTACCATGGCAACGAATACTTCTGCTAAATAAACATACCCTTTATTTAGTTGTTTAATGTTATATGCCTAACCTCAAAACTCAATAATCCAATATTTGCTATTGAAATCATAGCCCTGCTTATAATCGAGCTTTAGCTCGGTCTCCTGGTACTGTGATTTAATAGAAGACCTAAAACTAATAAGACCTGGTTCCGAAGTTCTTTTCTGTTTGTCGGTCCCAAAGTATTTAACCACTTTCCGCGTCAGATGAAGCAAATTAGTAAATTGTATAATTTTCTGAGGAAAGTGAAAGATTGGCTGTTTACGTTAAGTAACATTGAAGATTTACTAAGAGTGTACTAATGATGAGGAGGAACGGAACGGATCTCTTTGTTGATGCTTTTGTGGGGTTGATGAGGATTCTGGACCTTGGTCTTCTTCTCATATATGTGTGGCACTACATCTGTATTTTTGTCATCTGTATTTTTGTCTTTACCTTGTAAAATTGTATTCTTATTTCAGTTATGTCAAAATGTTAATTTTATTACTAGTATTGTGTTTTTATTGGAAGTAGTGATAATCACACATAGCTGCAGTGGCACCGGAGTAATTGGTTGATATTGGAGAACTGACTAATTTATTATGTATATTTATATGTTTTTGTTTTCTTTTTAGTTTTTTATTACAAACCAATTACCTAAATTGGTTGCGGTAATTGGTGTAATTTCCAAAAATGTAAGGAGAATTTTAATGCAAGATCTGGAAATAAAATTATTATTATTATTATTATATACTGATTCACGAGTTCATATTAAGAACAACGATGTAACAAACAATTCTGTTTTTGTCACATTTCAATCGGACCTCTTTTACGGTTTTAATAAAATTTAAAAAAAAATTTCATATACACATATACATTTTATATGCATATTTTTTATTTATTTATAATTATTTTATATTTTATATTTTATTAATATTTTATATTTTATATTTATTTAATACTAATTATTTATTTATATGTTTTTATATACATATTTTCAAATATGTAAAAAAACAGCCTCCATTCTACATGGTCTCATTAAAGTCCCAAAATAACGATATAAGACTCCACTCTGTTGTCCTTTTCTCTGGCCATTCCTGGCCGGTTTTCTAAACTCTACCAAATTCAAAGCACTACGTATTTTCCCCCTTGCACCCGAAACGGTTATATTTATACCCCTGACTCGATGTAAAGAAATTAATTATCTTCATGAAACCCATAAACTATAAATGCATTCTATTCAACACACCGTTCAAACTTTTGCCGAACAACATAAACTCAGCATGTACAACATTTGCATACGGTTTTCATTCACCATTGTGATTTAAATTTTATGAATAATGAATGTTTTAGTAAATAACGCCGGTTTTCGCCACCAGCCAGCGCCACTTGTAAATGCATATTTAACACCTGCTTCACTTTGTTCTACTCGGGCCCTTATTTACTTAGAATGGAGTTATGCGAGATCAAGTAGATAAATATTTCAGATTGGATAGTCCGCTGGTAGAGTCGAACACGCGTTGTACTGCTGTTCGGAACTTGCGCATGCGCACATCTTTGCTAAATTTTCCAAAACACCGTCTTTATACTATTTTCGAATTATTATATAGTTCCCCCCCCCCCACTTTGCAATGCTGCAAAAGGCACACAAAACATGTTTCAACACACAGAATGATTCAGTACTTCTTTGAAGAAGGGGAAGACATATGGGTCAAAATAATTTAAAAAAAACTCCCTACAAACATTTATCCAGCAATTAATCTTTTACCAGCTATAATAAATACAAAACGACTTAAGACGACTCTAGAACGACCTAAGGCTCAGTAGGAATGAAACATATTTCTGAGTTGACCGCAGCTCCCCAAGTGGCAGATCTGTAAACTACCAGCATTGAGTTTGTGGGCGTTTCATTCTTCCGCTAGCAAATATAGTGTCATAAGATAAGAATGTTGTAGGCCTATGTACCTACAGACATGAACTTTGTACGGTCAGAGAGTCAGTCTAAATAAAATAGTCAAACGGTAAAGACGTGTGTCCTTTATATATTCCAGTAACATTACAAGGCGCAGTCGGTGAAAACGTTTATCTATACTTATAAAAGCCAAATACCATTGACTCATTGACTCACTGACTCATCACAGTTTCTCCTAAACCACGAGGCCTACAGACATGAAATTTGGCACGAATACTCTTTATAGGCTTTAGACGCGCACTAAGAAAGGGTTTCCGAAAATTCGACATTTTAGGGGGGTTTGGGGGGGGGGGGTCAAAATTACTAAATCACGATTTCTCAAAACCTACCGAACGGACTGGAATGAAATTTGGTATGTAGCTTCCTCTCGGGCCATAGATGCTCGCTAAGAAAAGTTTTAAAAAAATCGAAATTTTAAAGGGGGTTTGGGGGGGTCAAAGTTACTAAATCACGATTTCTCCAAAACTACCGAACGGATTGGAATACAATTTAGTATGTAGCTTTCTCTAGGGCCTTAGACGCTCGCTAAGAATGGGTTTAAAAAAATAGAGATTTTAAAGGGGATTGGGGGGGTCAAAGTTACTAAATCACGATTTCTACAAAACTACCGAACGGATTGGAAAGATATTTGGTATGTAGCTTCCTCTAGGATCATAGATGTTCACTAAGAAAGGGTTCCAAAAATTCGAAATTTTAGGAGGGGT
>JAGFPH010003560.1:131782-146672 GCA_018207615.1 Philaenus spumarius | reverse complement strand
CTGTTATGTAATCTGTTATGCAACACGTTATGTAATATGTTATGTTACATAACGTGTTACATAACATATTACATAACGTGTTGCATAACAGATTACATAACAGATTACATAATAGATTACATAACAGATTGCATAACAGATTACATAACAGATTACATAATAGATTACATAAGAAGCAGCACCAGTAGTAGGAAGAGAGGGGTGGCTAACTATATCTAGACGATTCCATAACGGATGAATCCAGTACTGAAATAGGTCTCGATAATGGAGGAACTCCGAAACGCGTCGACAAACTTTAGTGAAAGTGTTACGTTAGGATTGGCAGAAAATTGTACTAAAACTTATTTCATGGATCCTAGCAGATATAATTTGTATAATAATTAAGATTATAATATGAAATATATTAAGTTGTTTTGTTGGGTGCTTGAGTCGGAAGTCAAAGCCGATGTGGAACCGAAAGGGAGAGACAGACGCAGTCGGACATAGCATGCAGGTCAGCTAAAGCTCTATACCCACTAAAGCTGTCTGCTAAGGATGAATTTCACCGTTTCCTCGCGCCACTCTCCCTCACTCAGACCGCTACACTGTAGCAGGAGGAAATGGTTTTGTTTATTTACATGTAGTGAAGTTGATTATTGAGTGTTAACACGACTAATAGTGTAGTTTGATCCAATTTCTACTTCTGGCGTATTGACGATATTGTGAAATTTTATAATAAGGTAAGCTTTAGTGTTTCAGAATTTATTCGTTTCGGACTTTTATTCCATTTTCAGACACAATAAATAAATTACTCAACCGAGGTAGTCAAACATTAAAAATAAATTACACAAAACACATTTCAAATTTAAAGTACGTTTTGGTGACACGGCGATAACAGTTCAAGATCAGGTTCCGAGTGCGCGAGACAACAGACTGACAGTTGCCGTCCGGTAGCCAGAAGGTGTACACCAAAACGTACTTTAAATATGTTTGACGACCTAGGTTGAGTAATTTATTTATTATGTCTGAAGATGGGATAGAAGTCCCGAAACGTGTCACAAATACAAAAAAAAGGTCACTTGACGGAAACCAGGTAAGCAACTTTATTTGAATCAATTAGTGACCTCGATACTGAAAATTAGTTGATTATTTAGTGTTTTGTGTTTGTTTAGAGAAAACTATAACAATTGCAGAAAAAAAAACAGATTAGGTCGTCAGGTTAGCTCGATGATTTTGATTCTATGAAATGGTCTCAGGCCTATCCATTGCATAAGTGTGAGCTTATAAGTTACAGTGTACCAAAAAGCAAAACGTACTGTGTTTTGTTTCTGGTCTTCATATGTCAAAAACTTGCTCGTGCTTTGACGGATTTTGTTACTTTACGAAAATAGGAAAGATAATTTTACTTACCGCATTTAAAATTAACAATAATTTTGGAGCCATACTATTGACTTATTGACTTTACTATTGACTCTATTGACTCATTGTATTTTATTTTCAAATTTTCTGAACCAATTGTTTACCCTGTTCAGTAAACTGCTCTCATATTCATCATACATTCTAAAATAATTTAAGAGGACTGGGATGACTCTATCTTGGCAGTGTTAAATTTAACAACTTTAGGTAGATTTTTCTCCAAAGCAATGTAAGATATGAACTTAATTTTGTTAAGTTAAATACCATTTTTTCCTAGTAGTTTTTAGAAGAGTTTTTTAATGTTGTTTAAGATTGTTTTGAGGTGATCTAGTTTTACTTTAAATATTAATATTGCAAAACACTCACGCACAGGATGCACATAATGACAATTTCTAAATAGCAATCGTTGGTTGAGAACGTTATTGCTGAAATTTACGTGTTTAGTACCTAGTTAGTAAGTAAAAATACATTACATTATAGGACTACTGAAATATTGAGAGGGGGCAGATGCCAATAGTTTACGCCGGGGCTGGGCGCGGCAATGTTTATATGTATTTAACAAATTAATAGTGCAGTGATTAAATAGATACAGTACGGCGATACGGAAGCGGCCGCCATGTTTAACCTAAATATAATGTCATCTGCTCTGAAGTATAATGTGAAGAATAGTCTTTGTATCTCTTTGTAATTATAAAAGGAATGAACTGTTTGTTTTTTTTTTCTTTTTCTTTTTTCTTTTTTTTTTAATAAAGGGAAAACACGCGATTGAATTGTTACAGTTTGATATTTATATTGAAAATAAATAATAAAAATTGTGTTTCTTCTTAAAAAGTGTATTCTGTTATTTAGTGCAAAAATATATAACAAATAGAATATAAACAGATAAGAATTTAGTATAAACATGGTTGCCGGCCAATAAGAAACAAGACCTCACTTGGCCTCACTAGTCATTTAATTAATATTGTCAAAGAATGTATTCTAGTGTTGATTATAAAAACGAAGACAAAATGAACCCGCACGTTTGACAAAGATATAAGTACTTCGGTTTGGTGCCTTCAGTTTTGCCTGATACTACCCGAATAACACAACTGTATACAGCCAAGTCTACTGGCAAGCGCACAGTGGAAAAACACGTTTTTTAGGAGTGCAAAACCACTTAACTGTTTCAAAATCTTTATATTATGACTGAACATACCTTCTTAAAAATTTGTTATGATACGCACAAACATGTTTTACAAGGGTCTGCCCCAGTATAAGAGAAAGCGACCGGCGACTCCAGCGCTTCATTCTACAGCCGTATCTAAACAGTGCAATTTCTTGCAGCTGAGCGCTTTGACATTGCCTCATTTAAAATAATTTTATAAATCCATCTTTTGTAATTGAGTACTGAAAAAAAAAACTGAATATTCTTTATAAAATTGCGGATCCGGTTTGCAATTATACATTTTAAATTGTCAAAGAAAAAAAGTTCAAACTTGGTATTCAAAAATGTATAATTAATGGCATTAAAATGGTGACAAATGAACGGAATTTTTAAAACAGTGAAACGTAAAACGGATGCATATTGTGACTGTGGTTAAAATGAGACTTTGCAAACAATTTTATGTTAAAAAATAAACGAACTAAATGGTTTTAAATTTAAAATTGTTCTTACGGGATAAAAATCCAAGATGGCTGCCACTACAGCAGACCCTTAAAGTATTTAGTGGTGAAGGAAGATAGTTAAGGAGTATGCGGGCCAATTAATAGAATATTAAATGACTTACAGTATCAAAAATCAAAATCCATTTTTTTAGGGATGCGTTTAATTGTAATTTAAATATTAATGTAAATAAACATTTTCGTATGAAAAACTAAAATTTGAAATATTTCCATAGTTGTTAAAAAAATATATATTTTTATTAACTAAAAGTAAAATAAAAGAATACATTCAACTTTCTGCACTCTCGTCACATAGCATAACAAGACAGTGCTTTCACTTCTTCGTAAAATGAAAAAGATGTTTTGGGATGTTTAGTTAGGTGGTGCAATTTTGATTACCCGAAATGGCCGATATTGAAGGATTAGATGAAAAAAGAAGTGAATACTACAGATCAGTGATACATCCACCCGGGAAGTCTGTATAACAATTTCAGAGATATTTAACATTCAACATTTTAAACGGCCGCCATTTTGAAAATATACAAGGCATTGTTTACGTAAGTAAAAAGTACACCAAATTTGAACTCATCATCTTATCTACTAGTAAAAAAAAGAAGGCGAATGGATGCAAAACGAAGCTTTTCTGACCTATATTTTTTTGTAACTCTAAATTTTATTTTTATCTTAAGAACAATTATATAAATCGGTTCCAGAAAGTTCAGGAACACACTGTATAGTATGTATTATTGGTTATAATCTTGTTGTCATTACTTGTATTCAAGATAATTTGTATCAATAGCCTAGATAATTTTGTAAATGTATATTTTTAAGGGGTATTTGGGTGATAATGTATACATGTAATTTACCTAATAATAGGCGGCCCGCCCCTTCTCGCTTTGCTCACCAACCCTGCGATGACTCATGGCAAAGCCAATGCAAATAGATTATTGTACATTCTGACATGTTCACGAAAATGACAATTGATTAGGAAAGAGACACTTGGATCTAAATAGGGTGGTGGTGGTATCGATGACCTATACATAATGGAATACAGAGATCCAAATAGACATGCACTATTAACAACAGTTCCAGTTAAGGCATTCATTGTAATTTCACCATTAATATTTAAATCATCAATAATGCACACTTCAAACAAATTTTTATATTACCAACTCAAGGGGGGGGGGGGGATATAACATATAACACTAGATGTTTGACTTATAATACGGCAATCCTGTTTCCTCGATTTTTGTTTGTATTTGCTTTCACGTCTGTCCGCAAAACCTCTAATTTTGTACATAGTTTTAACATTTAAAAAATTTGTAAAACAAGAGCCTAAAAATTTCCTGAATAAAATGTAGCCCAGATTAGTCTCTGAAAAGAACCAGTGTGAAAAACCATATGAGCTTAGAAAAAATTATTTATTTCAAAATCACAAACACTTTAACTTTATTTATATGTATAGATTGTGTGAAACATAAATTATTGAAAACTAGTTAAGAACATGCTAAACAAAGCAATGGAATGTTGTTTAAGATCATCTGTTGACATAATTTATCACCTGCTATAAAATTGAGTGTACTTACGTGAGTAACATACAATATAACAGCTGATTTCACCCACCATCGGTAATACTTAAACAAAGCCCAACGTAGATTATACTTTGAGGTTATGTTTACAATTTCAATCATTATAATTTCTTGTGTAGTTGATTTTTTAAACATGAGTTATAGAACTAGTGTATGCTATAAGATTTGCTTTGATGCTATAAACTGTATATAAATACAACTTTTATCATCAATATATTCGTTTATACAATTTTAAAGAAGAGATGCATGTTCGTTTAACTTTGGAAACAAACGTACATCTTCGTATAGCATATAAACATATTCGATTATTAATTTCTACACTATAATATTAATAACTTCTAAATTATTTGATCTATTAATATGAAATAACAAGCAATTAAAAGGTAATATTTATATCTTTCTTTAAATATATAATAACGTATATAAGTTCAAAATTTTAACAAAACGCCTACAGTTTTATAATCCTTACTAGCTGGCCCGATCCGGCTTTGCAAGGATAGACAAATCAAAGTTAAATGTATATTAACAAAAAATATATTATATCAATAAATATATTACACTATGTATTTCTTATGGGGATTTTTAGTAAATTTTACCACCCCCCCCCCAAACCTCCTAAAATTTGTAATTTTTTAAAACCCTTCCTTAGCGAGCACCTAAGGTCTTAGTGCTACATACTACATTTCATTACAACCCGTTCGGTGGTTTTTTTGTTGTTGTAATTTTGACACCCCAAACGCCCCTAAAATTTCGAATTCGTGTAAATCCTTTCTTAGGAGACACCTATGGCCCTAGGGGAGCTACATACCAAATTTCATTCCAATCCATTCAGTGGTTTTGGAGAAATCTTGATTTAGTAACTTTAATCCCCAAACCCCCTCTAAAATTTCGAATTTTTAAAAACCCTTTCTTATCAGCACTTACGGCCCCAGAGGAAGCTACATACCAAATTGCATTCCAATCCGTTCAGTACTTTTAGAGAAATCGTGATTTATTAACTTTGACCCCCAAACCCTCCTGAAATTTCGAATTTTTTTAAACCTTTCTTACAGAGTACCTATGGCCCTAGAGGAAGCTACATACCAAATTTCATTCCAATCCGTTCAATAGTTTCAGAGAAATCGTGATTTAGTAACTTTGACCCCCCAAAACCCCCAAAAATTTCGAATTTTTTAAAATCCTTTCTTAGTGAGCACCTATGGCCCTGGAGGAAGCTATATAAAAAATTTCGTTTCAATCCGTTCAGTAGTTTTTGAGAAATCGTGATCAGTGAGTCAGTGGATTTGGCTTTTATATGTATAGATAAATTGTACACATTTACCAAGTTAAAAATCCCCGTCATCATAGTTAGGTAGGTTTAGATAAAGTCTGTTGTTTTTAAATAGTATTTGTTAAATGATGTATTTCTGATGTGTATCTAATTAATATGTCTGTAGTTTTCCAAGGGGGCTTAGTAGTCCGGAAAAAATAAAACCTGAACAAAGAATCTCAAGAATACATTTATTAATTCAAACGCGTTTCAACGACAATGTCGCCATCTTCAGTGATGCACGAGATACAATAATATATTATTGGTTAGTTATATTATCAACACAACAATTACTATTTAATTACCCACCTCTATCTGTTATCTGCTGCAGACACGCAGTTCCAGGGTTATCAAACCATCTGAGACTCTGTCCGTTCTGCGACGCTAAGGTAAGGTTCTCTATCTTGTCTTCACCGTACTCGCCGCAGGCCAACTCGATTACTGAATAACAACAGAACCTGTTGAGAAACAGTAGTCTTTGGAAGGTGGTTTACAAGTTTCATGTGTAACACAGGGACACTATCTAATGTAAATACAAGCGGTAAACCACAATGAGCATTACATTACCAAACTGGCGTACGTTTTTCATCAAAGTTAAAAGTGGACATATTTATAGCTAGACTAAACACTGACCCTTCTGGAGTTCTAAACTGTAATTTTCACCATACTACAGTCATTGTAGTTCGGCGAACATAATATTCGGGCCGAAAGTTACGATTTGCTGTCTTAGGCCTGCAAAGTAAAACAGCTGTGCATTCAAACAAACTCAATCGATACATTTAATATGCGGCAAGTGGTAAATATACCCATGAAAACAGCTGATAATTGTATTGTTATTATTAAACGATATTAATGTTGTTGCTGTTTTTCTTGTTGGTTAGTTCTTGAACGTTACTGTGTGAAGTTACCGTTGAATTTACACTAGCCTAAGTAGTTTCGTGATTACTTTTATAGTTTTATTATTTATTTTAAACATTAACTATTAAAATGCTTCATTGAAGAGGAAAGCTGAGCAAACTGGTGACGATTACCCAATAAATCAAAGGTTAGATTTAATGAAGAATATATTTATGTCAAATAAATATAGTTTAAATAACTTATTTCCTCTAAGTCTACATAGTGTAGTATGGTGAAAAATAGCGTTCTCACATCTGCCGAAAGGGTTTTGAATTTCCCTCAAAAACCCCACTTTAGCCCTTGGTGCGAAATATACTATTTCACGTATATAATATCAAATAGAATTGTATTATTAATGTAAGCCATGAATTATGTATTTATTTACTAGCGAAATTCCATAGGAAAGATGAGTTATTTCAGTGACCCTTATGGTGAGACCTAGGGTCGGGAGTAGTACATGAGCACCGATCATGAACCCCAAAACATGTTTTATATGTATTTGTATACAGGCCTATGTGTTCGCACTATATTTTAAGTCCGATTTGGTCCAAATTTGTCGCTCAGACGATTTCGTTAGCCAAACAAATCGAACAACCGGAAGCAACTATTTTTTGAGATTGTTGTACGAGAACGAAACTTCGTAGCCACTCACCAGTGTTTAACAATGCAACCAAATCAGTTAAGCTGGATTTACACATATAGTACTGTGCGCATACCGTGCGCGTACTGTACCGCTACCGTGTCGTGATTGTTTCAAATTAAAAATGGTCTAACCCATTTGAATTCCTTGTACATACTGTTTTCAATTTACGTATGTAGGACTGTGCGCGTACTGTGCTCAGACTGTTCTCTCTTCGACTGTTTCTAAAATGATTCTTCAAGGTCATGACAGACGACAGTCCGACACGGTCGGCGCACAGCACCCCACAGTCTAGACCGACCGAGACTGCTGTAAACTGCCATAGACTGCAGTAGACCGTTCTAAGAAGCAGATTAGAGACGGGGGTGGGGATTTCATGTAATGTTTGTGCTTTCGTTGGTGAACATTACTTGATTTTAAATTTACGATTAATTTTTCAAATTTGATCAATTTGAATGATTAATAAAATTTTATTGGTTTAGTTTACTTTATTATTATTTACTTTATAAATTTAATTGTGTGCGTTATTTGTTTATTTATTATTCTATTTATTTTATTTTATTAATTTAAGAAACTGCTAAATTTTGAAATAAATGAAGAGAAATTAATTTTACTTGTTCGTGAACATCGCGCTCTCTACGATTTAAGTCATAGAGACTATGACAATAACTTATAAAAGACAATTAATTTATGGACAGTGATCGGCAGTGAATTAGGTACTTCATATAAGCAGCAGGCAACGTTCTCTTCGTCTTGATCGATGATAGACACTACGTTTCCCGTCAACGAACGGAAGAGTACTACGGTCGACAACAGTTCGGTATGAGCACAGTACCATGTGTGTAAATTGAGACGGTCGAAGACAGTCACTACACTGTAGCGGTACAGTACGCGCACAGTACTACATGTGTAAATCCAGCTTTAGAAAATGTTCAACGTCGCTTCCACCTGTTCGTGCCGCTCGTCGCCCACCGTTCACTGCTGGCCGCTTCTATAGGAGCCAAGGCCGTCTGTTTCTACATAACTGAACAGGGCCCCAGATGGAATTTTGAATGATTGACGACTAAGCCCCACCGCAATTGAATTTAGAGTCAACTCTAAACAGAATGTATCAATCAAGAGATTGTAATAACTTCAATAACGACATACATCTCCACTCTCTGTATATGTAAGTACTTTGTAGACATTAAATGAGATAAATTAGTAATAATTATTTGATCATTTGATCCGACTTTAGGTTTAACAAGCAGACGTTTACATGTCGTTGAGAATTAATTATAGCATTCGTCAACTAATCATGCATGCAAATGTACGTTGATTTAATTACATCTTCAGAGTTACTTCAGATGAATGTTAGTTTGTGATACTGCAGAATTGGATTTAAATGTTTTGATGGTTAGTTTGAAAAAAGGCCTGGCACCCAATTAGATATTATTTAGTGTTAAAATTTAAATTAAATATTTCAAAAACCCAGAGCTGAACAGTTGACGTGAGTTGTGCGAATTTCCAACATTAAGTTTAAATACGTTTTAAGGCTTCAACAATTTGGAGAATTGACCTCCCCACGAAGGCGTTGAATATATGCCTGCGTGTACGAAATATATTAGTAGAATTGGTTTGCACCTCAACCTACAGCCCCGGCTCACACGCTGCTCCGTTCCACTCGACCTTGCGGATTATGGTCTTCTTCGCTTCGCTGGCACAGGGACAAATCGCCTCGCTGGTTTCAAACCAAATACTTTTACGGTATTTTACGTTTTGATAGATTTTGGAGGGGAAAGGCGGGCTGTAAGGTCGCGTAAAAGAAATGCGCAGAATAATCTGCTTTATTTATGTATTTTAGATAAACTCCAAAAAAAGGTGTTTAATTCTAAAACGAAATATCTAAAAGAAATAGTTACTTAAGGTCAAAAGCATACTTCCTGTGGTTTGATGTTTTAAGCTAACGAACTTGTCGGAGCGACGTATGCACTAAATTTGTACCAAATCGGAATTAAAATGCGACCGTTAGTGTGCGAACATATATATATATATATTAATTTTTTAATAACGCCCAAAGGTGTTTTGGGGACCATGATCGGTGCTCATTTATTATTTCCCTGACCTTAGATCTCACCATAAGAATCACTACAACAGCTCATTTTTCCTATGTAAATTTGCTAAAAGACATGTAAAAATCATCGATTTTCTTCATTTGTCGTCCAATTTCGAATTATCCGCGCTACCAAATTCAACGGAATATCGGGAGTTAACTGTATAACATCAAGATCTACACTTAGTAGGCTAAGTGTATAACCCTCCAGGCACACGGACTACAATGCCTTGGATAGGAACTTCACGACACATCTAGTGAGAATGGACTTAAATTTCGCTCAAAACTATTATTTAACAGCTCACCAAAATCTGCGGGATTGTGATATCTCGGGCAAGGTAGGTTGACGGAATGTAGATAAGGAACCATATTTGTAGAAGACCCTTGGTACAAACACTTTCCTTTGGCTAAGAGGTAAACTTGATCGAATTTTTGAAACAGTGTAGCGCTCGGCTGATGTATTGTACAGATTATCGTCCTGCCTTGAGTGACCAACGTCTTCAATAGTGAAAGACACTGTGAACAAGATGAACTGTCTAGACCTCTGAAAGCAAACAAATACAATCAGTTTATCTGTGATTGATCGGCGATTACTAACAGTCTTTACTAAACATAGCAGACATCAAATATAATAATACATCTAGACAATAATCATGGTTTGAAAACGAGCGTTGTTATCTGTATATACCGAGTGTCCCACCTAAATACAATAGCTAACTTTTGAACTATAAATATTACAGAGTACTTTAAATGGGAAACCTTCCTTTCTTTTCCATAAAGTTTAAAAATAAATTTTGTGAAATGTAAAAAATTGCCTCCATGTTCCAATATGGCGGTCAACTTTGAAATTTGTTATGGAACACCCTGTATTTTATGGATTTTCAGGTGTGACAAATATTTTAAGACTGTTTTATTCTTGGGTATTTAAAAAATCTTTAGCCGTTTAAGAAATACAGTAACTTAAAGTTCATAAAATTAGATGTTTGATATGACTACAAATAATTGATTGCCACCTAAAATGTTACAATGTTACAATTGCATTGGGCCGTTACAATACAATGTTTTGAACCGTTGGGGTCCAAGTTTTAATGGGAACTCACGTCGTTTTTGTAAGATATAAAATGACATGGAAATCAATTTTGAAAAGTGCCAAATTTCATTATAAAAATTAGAGACTGCAAAATAAAATAAAAATATTAAATTCCACAACGGCCCAAAAGTTAGATATTATAACATTTTAGGTGTGAATCAATTATTTGTAGGTCTATCAAACGTATAATTTTCTGAATTTTAATCCTCGAACAGGCATACAGCACGAAACGTGCAGTCACTCCAACACATTTGAAACGCGTGATTGTGTCGCATATTTGACCCACTAAAAATCTTACAATCTCAGAAAAACAAAAACCGTTGGAAAGGAAATGATTCAAACTTAAATTTTTGTATTTACAAGTTTTTTTCTAAAACGTATATTTACATACGTAATTATCGTTGCTGTTTATTAGTTTTCTACAAATCAATAGGCGAACAAAAAAGATTAATTCAAAACGAAGGAAATAACTCGACTTTCGTCCGTCTCTACAGTAGGGATGAGCATCGATGGCCGATGATTTCAAAACATCGATGTTTTCATGTCGATGATAGATGTTTTTTACATCGATGGAAATCAACCGATAATTTTTCTACATCGATGATTCTCCCCGACATCGATGTTTTAAATATTTACAGTATTTTTTGTGCATTTATTTTATTACATTAATCACGAATTGACATACTGAGTTAGACATTAATTAAGAACAGAACGTTGTTTTCAATAAGAAATCAACATCATATATAAAAGTAAGGCCGGCCACACACTGCAGCAGTCAAGGCAACGTAAAACAAATCGCTCGACTTGCCTTGTCGCAAAGCGAACACACACAGCAGAAGGCGAGGCAAGTCAAGGCACCAAAGTTTTGGCGCGGTTTCACAGTCACTAGACAGAAAGTACAGAGTGGTGGAAGTCATGTGACTTCGCGCATGCACGGAACGCTCTGTCTAAATGACTTTCGACGAAACATAATTTTTGACTGCTTCGCTTTTTGACTAAAGGCGCCTTTCCGCCTCGCCTCGAGTCTCCTCGCCTCGTCTCTTGCAGTGTATGGTGCTCCGTAAGCGCCTATGCTTTCTCTGTCGCTCAAGATGCCTTTAGTCAAAATGCCTCGCCTCGCCTCGCCTCGACTGTTGCAGTGTGTGGCAGGCCTAATATTTACATTTTGTATCAATTAGTTAACACGTTCAATGCTAAGGACGCTCATGTGAGCTTGACACTGAACGCTATGAGAACCCCCTGAACGCTTCGCACGCCAACCCCAGTATTGGGAGAATTTTCAATACACGGTGCATTGCGTGCTTCGCACGCCAATTTATACATATGTGCTATGGACGCACATGTGCGTCCGCTTTAAAATATTAATGATTATTACGTAGAAAGGTTCAAAAATAAAAAATTAAATTAATTTCTACACATTTAAGCTATAAATATACAAAATAAAAGGTCAGCTCCTATCATAGGAAATACGAAATTTGCGTAGCAGTGAACGTGTTAACTTTGTTACTTTGATTCTTGTTGTTTCTTTCACCTCTGGAATTATTGTCTTAGGCATAAGTAAAGTTTTAACAACAATTTTATAAATAAATATCCAGCAACTAACTCTCTTTTTCATAAATTTACAAAGTAGCCTATATAGGTTATTTAGGTTATATATGTTATTCTAAGGCGTATGTCTTATAACTCAAAACTAAGAAGCAATGGCAATCAACCTTCTTTTAACTAAACAAAGATTAATAGGTTTTCCTGAAGCGATGACTTTTTTAAATATACATCGATGTTTACCGTTAAAATAAATCGAAGTTTTCAGGTCGATATAATTGTCACGTCGATGGTTACTGCCGATTTTAACATCGACGGTGAACATCGATGTTTTAACTATCGATGCTCATCCCTACTCTACAGCCCACTCAGTACTATTTCTGAGTTATACCTATATAACGTTGGATTCACCACAATTTACCTTATATAAAACTGCCATCCAATCAAAAATCTGTCAAATAGTTGTAAAGTTATGGGGCGTTTTGTAGACCCTTGCAATTGGCGTTTTCCAACCAATAAACAGTCTTACTTATTACACGTGATATCTGTGTGATCGCAGTCTATTTTTAGACATATTTTGATATGTCTGTATACATAATATTTCACGCTAACATTTCGTGTAAACCAAATATGTTTTGTATGAACGGTTTGTCTTGTAGCACCGTGGGAAAGACAGCTTTGTAAGTTTCTCAAATCTAGGCCGTAATTTCAAATTAACGGAGTTTCCCCCGTGCAGCCTCATAGCCGACCCTTGTATATACCAAGCATGAATGGGAGGTTTCTATATTTGTCCTCACTTTTGTAATCAAATAATTCTAAATCAAACACTTTTATGAAAAGATAGTTTACAAGTATACAGTTCAATTTTTTGATTTATTCTCTACACTTTGTTACAGTATAATAACATTTCATTTATTTATTAAAATTTTCATTTTATTTTATTTAAGTGAAAGTGTTACGTTAGGATTGGCAGAAAATTGTACTAACACTTATTATAATATTTAATTTTTGGGCAAAGCATATATTCCCAAATTACGTTTCAAACTTGGCATAGTTTTGATAGCAGTCTTGTAGTAGGAACATAAAAACTGGTGTTTTCAAAATAAGAAATTTGAAAATGATAAATATTTTTATACAGTACTATTTAGAAGTAAATTACGAAACTTTTTTACACTTATGAAAAAATTACAAAAAATATTTACTTCTTGTTATATAGGCCTAAAGTTGAACTTTTTCCTTTCGTTACTGAACATTTTTTGTTTCTTGAGCTAATAACTTTGTAAATTTTACATCTCCCAAATTTTTAACTTGCATATGTAAATTCTTTGAACCTTTCTCTACAAAAAAAATATGGAACACTTTTGGATTGGGGGGTTCATTTACTATTTTTGGCAAACTTTTGAAAAAATACTTGCAAACGCAACGAAAATTCCAAAAGTTAAACCTGCCGGTTCGAGTGTTAAGTGACTGTAATTCCTAACGGCTAAAGATTTTTTTAAATACCCAAGAATAAAACAGTCTTAAAATATTTGTTACACTTGAAAACCCCATAAAATACCCTTGTTAGGGTGTTCCATAACAAATTTCAAAGTTGGCCGGCATATTCGAATATGGCGACAATTTAGTACATTTCACAAAATGGATTTTTAAACTTCATTGAAAAGAAAGGAGAGTTCCCCATTTAAAGTACTCTGTCGTACTTATAGTTCAAAATTTAGCTATTGTATTTAGGTGGGACACTCGGTATAAATTAAGATATCCCGATTTACTGACTGATTCGTAATCAACGTACAGCCAAAACTGTGATAGCCAGAAAAATAAAATTTCCAGGGTACCTTCATACTACTATGTAAAGGTACACTAAGAAAGTATTTATATTGATGTTCAAATGGTTGAAAATGGTCAAAATACGGGGTTCACTATTTGAATCAAAAGCTTAGCAACACAATTAATTCTAAGTCTAGCTTATTCTGAACCAAGACACGGTTGTTGAATACATTTACATTCATTACCATAGCAACCAAATTAGCAAATTTAGAATCTGTTAATTACTTTTCAACGCAAACAGTTTTTTGGGTTAGCTTAGCAAAACAAAAAAAACAAACACAAACAAAAAATAAACGAAAAAGGCTTACTGTATTATAATTCAAAGATATTTATATAAATACAAATGAAAATGATCGTTTGTTCAAAATATTAAATCTCCAAAAGTTCTTCACCGATTGCTTTGAAATTTTGGCACAACTTTTTGAGAAACGGCGCCATCTGTTGTACGTAGAAACAACACAAAATAACTATACTAAATATGTTACAGCAATGGCAGCGCCATAATATAACAAATAATAATTACGTTTGTTTAGTGTTGGTACAGTAATCAGCTGTTTGCTCTAATATTTTTATTAACAGCTAATTTCAAAATTTGAAACAATTGTATTTATAACTGTTTAGGTTAGGTTTTTGTTTAGGTGTAGACCTGAGCCTTTCTGGTTCGTTTAACCTTTACAGCTGTTTGCTCCAATATTTCCATTAACAGCTGATTTCAAACTTTGAAGCAATTATTTGTATTTATAACTGTTTAGGTTAGGTTTTTGTTTAAGTGTAGACCTGATTCGTTTAACCTTTACTATAACTGCTGTTATAAAACATACGAAATCTTTTGATTTAGACATTAAACATTATTTACCATCTTAGCTTC